>OMLJ01001549.1:0-10320 GCA_900302595.1 Gadiculus argenteus | reverse complement strand
CACAGTCTTTACCAAGCCAAGGCCAGCTATGTTTCCATTACACAATGTTTCCATGTTCCATGTTTCCATTACACAATAATCAGATGAACTATTTTTATCACTCGTATGAATTAAACCCATTAGGTAAATCCTACTAATCTACATTTAATAACCTACATTCATTTGCTATAAAACGAAAACCAAAGCTAGGAAAAGAACCTGCCCGCTATTAGCCATGGCTACAGCAGGGGGCCCAGGGTCCATGGATGAAGACTCAGCCAACAGGTGTATGACTGCTCCAATGCTAAGCGCGTCTGATCGGATTTCCCTAGCGACCTTCCATGCTGTGTGCGGCTGCAAGATCGCCTTTTTTTTTTTTTTTTTTTTTTTCCTCCCCCCACAAACAGAAACAACGTTTGAAGCACAGGTGCACGAAAGCTCATCGTCGTAAGAGGTCACATTTCGCCGACCCAAAGACAAAACAACTTTTCAAATGATGGTGAGCAATCATTTCTAACGGTCTAGTTATATAAATGTGTGTACCTAGCGAACCATGTGGGCTGCTCTGATGCAACAGATGGTCCGGCCATCGAGTCAGATTACGCAGCCAAACTAAATCCTGTGCACGACATTTTTTGTCATTGGGACAGAATCACGTCGTCGTAGTTAAATGACACCGTGGCTAAATGCAAAATAAGTACGCCTGGCAAATCTTACTACCCGTTGTTTCAGAAATGTATCACCCACTCCGACGAGGAATCAGTGGACATGATGATCGGCGCCTGAAAGGTGCTGCACTGGGCGCCGCTGTTACTAGTTAGCCTACTATTACGTCCACGGAACACGCACGTACATTTTTTTGTAAAAACACGTAGACCTATATAATATAGGCCTATGATATAATATATAGGTCGAGAGATAAGAGGCATTCAGAATTTTAACACATGTTTATCTGTCACATCAATAAGAGGCAAAGGATGAGCAGAAGATATATCACTCAATCACTCACTGTCTGTCTGTCTGCCCGTCTGTCAATATGTCTATCCATCTGTCTGTCTATCTATTGCAGAAGGTGTGTTTGTTATAATAATTGGTATTATCATGTTTTATTCATAGAACATTAGTAACATTATTGTAAACCATAATAGGCTTTTATCATAATAGCTTCATTATCATAATAGCGCGGCGGCCCACCTATAGCAGATGACGCCACCCCATTGTAACCAAATCTAAAGGGACTCCCTGCTCTCCAATACCTAGTGCTGTGAATATTTCAGTGGTGAGATATTAAAATGCATCTTTAGAGTCGACCAGACGACGGGCTTCTCCGTTTAAATAACACAGCCTTTCAAATCTCCCAAAACATTTCCCATTTCTTTTTATACACCTTGTATAGGCATTACACAAAGTCTCATTGAACGGGTATCTTAAGGCCACCTTTCTGAAACTCCCTTAGTGTGTGTGTCAGAAGAAAGGCAGAAGGGCCGCTCAGAAGTGCCACAATGGAGGGATTGATTTAGCCTTCCCCCCCTTCTTGAATGAAATGAAAACACACCGTGGACCAGAGAGGAGTACTGGCAGCTGATGAAAGTCTTGCCTCAAAACAGAAAAATAAGCCATTCACACGCAGGCGCGAATCCACGGGCTAGCGAGCCGGCATTCCTCCTGGCAGTGGCCCACTTTAACCCGTACTTATACATTACTTTGAAGTCTGGGGGTCCCAGGGAGTAGCGCACAGCTGGAGGTCTCTATAACACTCGTTGGTGTCACGGCAGATCTGGAGAGCGAGAGAGAGGAATATGAAACATCATGCTAGCTCCATTCAGACCCCTCACCAAATTGACCGTGGAGAGAGAAATACTTGATTTTTACATGTTCAAAACCATTGTAGTCATCTGCGCTCTTGAGAATTATTATGAGCCTAGATTTCCCAAATTCCCAGTGGACGATTATTTACATGCTGGTATTAAAAGAGGCCCTTTGAGTTTAAGACCACCGGCCCCCGAAACGTATTTTCTATACGATAAACTCCTCCTTGGGTGCATGACTTTGACGATATGGATTGTTTAATGTGTGCGACTGTGCGGTGACATAACAAGTAGATTAAAGCCATCATGGTGTGTGTGTGTGTGTGTGTGTGTGAATGCAAATGAGCTGGTCGGCATCCAAGGGGGAAGGCACTGGAGTGAGGTCAGTGTGGATGAACGCAGAGGTGAGCATATTGATACAGAGTGGACTGCAGCTGTTTACCATGAGGAGAGTATTCTGCAAAGCCTTTTCTAGGAAAATTCTTTCATGGGTTCCCCACCAAACCAGGGGTATGTTCTCCCTAAGGGTTAGATGAACCGGTGGGTACAGATGTCGACTTTGATTTGTCACTCACAAAATGCACAACGTATAAATATTTGATGAATTCATGTTGAAATATGGTATATGTCGAATGTTGCGACTCAAGTTAAGACCAGGAATACATAGCATTGCCTTGGCTTATTCCACTTTGAACACCTATAGGCCTCTACAATACTATAATGATGCTCAATGATAATAGGATAATACTAGTTCAAATGGAAACCATTTCTGGTTTGGGAAAGAAAGCGTGTGTGTGTGAGCCGTGCTGGTGAGACTGTGGGCGTTCATAAGAGTTAACAGGTGCTCATTTCAGTCTCTAGATGATTTTTTTAAGCATGTGCAGATCTTCAGGCATTACGTCTGATCGATTCGTAGTCTGCATGGGGGAAGTTCTGGTCTGAGGGTTTTGTGAGGTGTGTCTGAGTGGCATTAGTGATTATTCAGATAGCTACTCAGAGACAGAGAGAGAGGAGAGAGAGAGAGAGAGAGAGAGAGAGAGAGAGAGAGAGCCCAAAGGCATTGGCCTCGACAGCTGACGTGACGTGAAGAGCTCTGTCTCTCTCCCCACTGTTAGCAGGTCAGTGCATGCATCAGTACTGATTAAAATCGTGTCTTTCTTCTGATCAATTCACAAAGCCACTGATTGTGAGGGGCAACGAGCCAAAACTAAAGTGACTTTTCAAATGGCAAAACCATTTGAGAAGAACTATATTCACGCACAAATATTTGAGCATCAACTGAAGTTGCTGCCTATTTAAGAAGTAAAATTGGCCTGTGACTGCTTTCCTTTGCTTTTCAAGTTAATTAAGGTCTGTTTGACTTTTTCTGCCCTAGAGGAAATCGCATTTTGTCTCCTTCTGTCTCCCTGAGAAATGTGTCTCCGTGAAAGCTGTGCCCTGTCGTGGCTTCCACTTTATAGAAACTCAGAGTAACCATTCGTCTTCCTATTAACTTATGTGTGATATGCACCTGTATAACAGACAACATTCAAAGTAGTTGAATGGGAAGGAAGAGGAGGAAACGGTGGTTTCAGCCAACGCATTCCAATCCCCATATCCCCACATCTGAATTCAGACTGCAGACTACCAGTCTGGGAAAAAAAGCCACAATTACTGACACATTGCATCAGCTGACGGCCAGCCAGCTCTGGTTCTGTCGTTATTCTCCTGAAAACTAATCGATGGGCTCGTTCAAGAGCGAGGAGAGAGCTGTTTGTGACCAGAGCCAAATGTGCTTTACGTGCAATGAAGTTTTATTCAAGGTCGCTTGAGTTTATATTCAAGCAATACTGCTTGTGTCGGCTGTCATTGTGTTTTTCGTTTTACAAAATTAATGTATCATATGATTGCCCTGTACATATGTGGTTGATTGAGATTCGTGGACGATTCAATTGCGATTTTTGACTGAAACAAACTGAATCCAGTCAACATTTGACCATTTACCACGACAAAGGCCATGGCCAACAAAAGACTATAAAGTAAAGGAAATTATTCAGTTTCTCTAATCTTGTAATTAACTGGATCTTGCCTTTTGTTTTATAAATCTCTCTGGAAACATGATGTTGAGAGAACGATCACTGAAGCAACACTAATAAGGAAACCAATCTTAGCAGCTTGCATCTCTGTCATTTGCAATATGCTTTACATTGGCCAATATCATTTTGGCTGATTATGGTGATTTAACACAACAACTTACTTACCTGTAATAAGCTTTTACAAAGGCTTTGTGATTAGGACAAATTACGCCTACCTCTTTTTTACTGTGAGCCCTCCAACATTAAAAATGTAAGAGGCTTCATTATATTTTCGTAGACTACATGAGCTCTTTTCTTAATTATTCCATGATATTATTTTAGTGATCCTTAATACACTAAATAACCCAATTTATTTTTGCTTTAATTAAGGCTTTACCTTCCCTGCAATTTAATTCACTTTCATCACTCCCTGTTCCTCTCCTCCCATCCCCTCTCCTTATTGATAATAGTTCTCCACAGCCACACTGTGCATACTTATCACCATGCAGTTATTCATTTCAGTCATTACGGGCTTACCAAAAAAACAGGACACAACGATTCGGAGAGCGTTCCGGGAATATAGGGTCCCACATTTTGTTGTCTTCTTTTTATTGGGTGGGGACAAGAGCCGACCCTGAGGGGCCGTAGACAATGGGGCCCTCGGCTCCAACCCCGTCTGAGTGGCAGACACAGAGGCCTCATCCGCTGAATATCACCGTCACTGGCGGTCACACCGGGGACGGCCCCTGAGAGAAGGGTGAGCGAGGTGTCATGGTGACACGCGCTGCATTGCTGACAAACAAATTGTTAGTACGTGACGCACATGGTGTGACCATGTCGCCCCCCCCCCCACACACATCAGGTGATGACAACCGGTGGCCATGACTTGCTTGTTTTTATTTTATGCTGCTGCCTTTTCCAACACACGGCCTCATAATGAGAGCAACGCTGGCCAATTTTCTTTGCAGCTATTATAAGGGTACTTCTATCGCTGTTAACTGTTTAGTGATTTAGCACTGTGTTTCCCAACCCCTCCGGTCTCATGTTCCCTCTCACAGCACCATCAGTACGGCTCATCAACGCCAAAGAACAAATGATTTCCTTTAAACTAATATGATCTCTATTGTCTTTGAGCATCATTATCCTTGAGCATCATAGAGGCCTAGGTGCTCCACATGGAAGCTGCTGAGAGGTACTTCCGGTCTTAAATGTACACCAGATATGATATTTAGCTAATCCAAAACATATTAATATTTCATGTTGTAATGTTTGTTTTGTAGCTATAATAAAGCAAAAATCTTAACAAAGTACCCCCTGGAACATGCTGCTGTACCCCCCTAGGGTACCTGTACCCCCTGTTGGGTATTACTGACTAAGCAGAGGCTTTTACACAAAGCATTTTACACAGAATTTAGATGCATGTCTGAACAATTGTTCTTGTTACCATTATGAAAGCAACCCGGTGGGCATCAGTGCTATTCACGCCGAGACAAATGCACCAAGGTTCTCTGTCTGCCGAGCGCTAATAAAGCCCTCCGTCTTCCCCAGGTTAGCCATAACGACGCTGTTCATCGTGACCCATTTGTACTCTCTGGACCTCAAGAAATGGCCCCGGGATTCAATTACAACACCACGTTCCTTTGATCATTCCGGACTTCTGCGGGTAAAGTCTCAGACTGACTTCATCCCGTCTTGGATGAAACAACAAGCGGGGCCAACCATGACGAGGATATCACTATTCAGCATTGTTTACGGCCTGGCTCTCCTTGTGAGCCTCATGGTGCCTGTGGTCCACTGCCAAACATTCTGCCCTCGACAAGCCTCACTCCAATGGCAGACTCCGCCCCGCGTCGTCTCGCTCAATTTGACGCTGATGGAGAACATTTGCATGGACCGGGGCCAGTGTTGGGATACTCCCGGGGCCTCCCCGGCCCTCACCGCTGCACGACCCCTCGCCTACCCACAGATCTGCCCCCTTCAGCTGCAGCACGGAGACACGCTGCTCGTGTCCGCCGACCAGACCCTCCGGTCGTACGGCGTCCGGCTGGCCAGCGTCTCGGAGGACGGCTTCGAGAGCTGCTCCACCGAGGGGCCGCGGGGGGCGGAGGGGTCGCTCTTCGGCGGCGTTACGATCAGGAGCGCACCGGCGGACCCCGGCGGGCGCCTGGTCCCGGGACTTCACTACTTCATCGCGGCGCACGAGGGCGAGGTGCGCCTCTGCCAGCTGGGCCTCAGACTCAACGTGTCCGTGAGGCGACAACTTTGTCAGAGTTCCCCCCTTGTTCGCCTTTGTTCGGGGAACGGTGTTTGTCAAGCCAGCCCCGGGGACGGGGCGTACCGCTGTCAGTGCCACCAGCACTACACTGGGAAGCTGTGCGAGAAGTTTGACGCGTGTTTGAACAACCCGTGTGGAAACAAAGGCGTTTGTTTGAGCGATGGATCCGGCGATGCAGACCACAGAACGTATAAATGCCTGTGTCCTCCACATTTTACAGGTAAGGACGCAACACTTTTTTTGGGGGGGGGTTGCTGAGTACCAACGCTTTTCTTGCCACAAATTGTTCATATTGAATGTGTTATCAACAGCTGAGCTGTTAGTATTACTTAGTATTAGTATCAATACTTGAATAGTATTGAATACTACATTATATTGATTTTGAACTTTTTGTGGAAAGCAAGCATTTTTAATCAACTCTTTCTTAAGCTCTTAATCAAAAACTTCATGTAGACCAATTGTTTTACTATCGAGTTACTCTCGAATCCAACCTAAAGCTGACGGTTAAGTACTGTGACTCAATCTAATTCCAATTCAGTGTTTGTGATGTTGTTATTTCACATTTTCTTTCAGGGGTGAACTGCTCCGAAGTCATTGGAAGGGAAAACTGTGAAAGAGTCTGTCCAAAGGCCTCATGTGTTCAAGTGTCACCAGTGTCCTTCAAGTGCATCTGTGAGATGGGCTTCTCTGGTAATGTAGCCTGTGTCTGCTCTCCGCTGCAACACAACAATCACAATATCACATATGTTTTCCTGCTCTGCCATCTTACATCATTCCCCTCCCTGCCTGACCATATTTCTAGCAATTCACCTTAAGCGACCTTATGTCCGACACACAGGTACGGGTGAGCGGGCAGTATTTTGGGTGATGGACTGCCCTTTTAGGCCCTAGACTGGGCTGTCTGCAACTGATTGACACCTGATGACAGCTTGCGTTAATTAGGTCAGATATCTTGAAAACAAATCATTTGTTTTCCTCCTCCTTGCTTTCTTGATTTATTAGCTGTCTTTCAGAATAGTGGTATATTTATGAAATAGGAATCGATAGAACCGTGATTTCATTCTATTACAGTTGACGCAATATCGGATCGGAATGGGATCAGTCAGTGTGAAAGTCAAACATATTTCAGCTCTGGGTGACCTCAAATTTGGCTCCTCCCCTCTTGGCGCCCTTGTGGACCGTGGAGTGTCCCTGTGCCGCAAATATTCAGCGAAATTTAGCTCGTAGTGTTTTGGGCTTTACAGCAAAGAAATGGTGTATGTTCCTCTCAAAATATATCAACATTTAATGCAAGAGCAGGAGCCACTGAATGGATCAAGTGTTCTTCATTGGTTCATCTGGGATCCAGCAGTCTTGGGTCGGAAACCAACAAATACAAGGGGCGGAGTTACAGCGTGTTTCCTATTTCGTTCATCAGGTATTCCTCAGAAGAAGAAGAAATCTACAGAATCTTCTACAGTGGCCAGTCCAACCGGCGTTCATTTGAAACCTTCACAGAAACTTTTTAACAGTGACTGCTGACCGAGTATGGGTTCATCCAATTAGGCGCCCACAGATCTCCGCCTCCAGCGTCACGATAGGTCGAAAAAAACAATGAAGCTGAAGAGAGAGAGAACCGCCCAGTTCCCCCAGACTTTAGCTGGTCCGCCTTCGGGAGAAAGTCTGATTTCGTGAGACTACTTACCGCCTGACCTCACGGACAAACAAATCCAATCAAGTGTAATCAAGTCAGCGTCTGAAACCCGCCCAGAACACAGGCGTCCATTCATCTTAGCCAAGCATTGCTGGATGCCGCGTTCTGCGCTCGGGTTGTTTGTTCAATTAAAGGCCCTGCTTTAAAGGGTTTCTCTGCCCTCACAGTATGGCGGGCCCCCGCATCTAGCAGGGCTGCAGTAATTGGCCGAGTTGCGCCGTCCGCGATGCAGTGTTTTCAACTAGCCCTCGGCGCTCTCAGCACTCTGCTGCCGCAGCCGCTTTCACAATAAAAGACTACAAACAAAATCTAATGTGAGGAAAAGGGGGAAATAAATAAGGGGCTGTGATGTATTTGGAGTGAGTGGAGTAATGTAAGCGCCCTAAGAACACAAAGTTAAACATTTAACCAAGCAAACCGGCGCTTTGATGTTTTTTTTCTGAAACATTGGATTACACAAACAGGAGGACTTGTAGGTCAACATCCTCGCCCCCGATTCTCTCCGTGCTTAATGGCCACCAACCCAGTATCCCGCCGCCCACCTCCGAAGTCTCCTTGTGATTTTTGCTGCATTGTAAGTGATAAATCAATTGGCCTGAATCCATCTAATAGGGGGCCTAATAGGGGGCCCCCGGGCTTCCAGGCCCCTTGTTATTGTCGAGCGCACTCCACACCCCAACACGAGAGGGAGATTCTCCTCTTGGGGTAATTTCGAATTACCGCTCTGGATCATAAACAGGAACCTCCCTACCTGTTACCCAAACTAATTTCCGGTAAGGCGACATTTCCTGTCAAACGTAAGGGCCGTCTGTTTTTTAGAGTATGTTCTCAGCCCCCTTTCAAGCCCCTGACCACCAGACTTTTGGTAGGCATGCAATCTCTCAGACGGCCTGGTATCGCGAGACTGGTATTATGCAGAAACACTTTATGATCTGTGATGCCGGGGTGCGTATGAAGGAAGTGGCGAGCCCTTACGAGCCTATAAACGGGGTGAATGGAGTCGTTGGCATCGCAACCTGCTAGAGGCATTCGCACTTTAAGGTGCAAATGGGGCTTATTTGCTCTCGCAATGTACATGTTGGTTTTATGGTTGTCGCACACAAATGGGATGCATAACACGATGCATAACGCACAGCAGAAAATATAAAAGTAAAAACGCAATTGGCTTTCAAGTGTTATGGCTTTTGGTGGCCTTCCGCAGTAATTCATGCTTATGTTCCTGTGCTGGTAACACTATTGTAGTGCTATAGTTTGTTCTGTACAGTTCAGGTTTTACCATGGCAACACACACTGAACTTAGGCAAGGCAAGCCAACTTTATTTATGTAGCACTTTTCATACACAAGGCAGACTCAAAGTGCTTCACGTAGAAACATTGGCATACAATAAAATAAAAGAATAGAAAGTAAAGGCAAAGTTAAAAAAGCATTTTAGAAATGGCAATGTATTTAAGATTTAGAAGAAAACTAAAGCAAACATAAAGTCTTCAGTCTTGTTTTAAAACTTAGAAATATATAAATTATTACTGGACTTGAAAATGTTTTGAAACTAACATTGACAATGAATTTCTATTTTAAATGCCTTGTTATTCCGTTGCAAATCCAACGCATCCAAAAAAAAACAGCCAGACATTATATTTGGAAATGTATGTGTTCCCTGTCAAAAGGGGGGCCACGTTTAAAAAGTGTTCGTTACACATTGCTAATCTACCTTTAAGCTAGATGAATCCATCATGCCCTCCTCCTCCTCCTCCCACTCTGCATGCACCACCACTGGGTTGTTTTTTTGTTGTTTTTTGCTCATGGTCATGGTGTGTGTTTGTGTGTGTGTGTTTGTTTGTTTATTTGTGTGTGTGTGTGTGTGTGTGTGTGTGTGTGTGCTGCTGTGCGTGCTGTGCGTGTGTGTTTGTTGCCTCGCCCCTCCCTCCCAGTAGCTTCCTGGGAGTTCTCTGGAGCCCGTGCTTCCTTTACATTCTCACTGCTGTTGCCTCATTAATCAATGGAGCGTTGGTGGCTGCAGCAGCAGCCGCTGCCCTCACAGGCCAAAGTCTATGCGCACAGAATAATGAGGCAAACTCATGGGACATTTCAAATGAGATTCTCCTTTTGATTTGACTCTCCTGTGTGGACGCTCCAAGGCATTAGCTCCAAGGCATGACTGGCTTTAGCTTTTTTGTCTTTTTTTGTACACGGGAGGGGGGGGTTCCTGGCGCCCGGGTCGTAATTGATTTTCCAATCCGAATAACGACTGTAGGAACTCTCCGATATTCCCCGTCCCGAACTACTGCTTTGCATTACCTCTGTACCGATATATATATACACACGTGCGCCCCGCCCGGGGCATGGCGATAGCGTGCCACAAGAGAAGGCCCTACCTGATTTTTCACGGCATCGATTTGTTGTGAGAGGGGACACATCAACGGTGCAAAAAAATTCATATCTGTGTATGGAAAAATTCTTTTTTTTTTTTACGATTTCAGTCGGAAATACGGCAAAAAGAATGGGCCAAAGCC
>OMLJ01001544.1:9745-26748 GCA_900302595.1 Gadiculus argenteus | reverse complement strand
TCCTTACAGGTCTCCCAAAAAAAACTCTAAGGCAATTACAACTTGTTCAGAATGCTGCTGCTGGAGACCAAAGACCAAAAAATGTGAACATATTACACCAATTCTTCAATTGTTACATTGGCTCCCTGTATGTCAGAGAATTGATTTTAAAATCATGTTGCTAATCTATAAATCCCTACATGGTTTAGGGCCAAAATATTTAACTGATATGCTTCCACTACATAAGTCTTCCAGACCACTAAGATCTTCTGAGACCAATCTGTTAATTATCCCCAGAGTAAAGACGAAACATGGGAAAGCAGGATTTAGTTACTATGCAACAAATAGCTGGAATAAACTCCCAGAGGATTTAAGACTCGCCCCGACTCTGACCACTTTTAAAACAAGACTGAAGACTTTTGTTTGCTTTAGCTTTCTGCTAAAACTTAAATACATTGCAAATTCTAAAATGCTTTTAACTTTGACTTTTCCTTCTATCTATTTTTTTACTTTGCCAGTGTTTTCTTTTATCTATTATTTTATTTTATTGTAAGCCAATGTTTCTATGTGAAGCACTTTGAGTCTGCCTTGTGTATGAAAGTGCTATCTAAATAAAGTTGCCTTGCCTTCCATTGGCTTGCAGAGTTGTCCAGTAACTTATCAACCCCAGTGTACTCGGATGCTAAGCGACATCTATGTCATTGGCGGACTATTTCTCTGCTGATCAACACTACTAATGCTGGTAACAAGTAAATTGTAAAAAGTGTGAAGTTATTTTGTTCGTTTTGGCAAGTAGCCGTGTAATGAGCGGGATAATGTATAGAACAAACCCATCAGGGCGAAGTAAGTCCGGTTCGCCCTGTCGGGGCTTATTTCCCGATAATGACCGGCGTTCTATACATTATCCCTTACATAACACTCACATGAGCAAAAGTAAGGCTCCTGAAACTCTACAAGTCAATGGAGGCGACCAATGGAAATGCTAACTAAGCAAACTCAGCTCTGGACACACAATGATCCATTTGGAATTAAACAACTCGTCTGAATCATGCCAAGACAGGCCGACAACAATTTAGAGAGATCTCAGTATCACAATAAGACGATGTGAGCAAATAAATGTAATTTCACATGATTCAATTCAATGAGTTGATTGTTCAAAGATTTACAAATCCATCCATTTCTCTACTACTTTTTGCTGTAATTAATGGAAACAGTTTGCCCTCCATACTCTGTTGGTCTTGTAGCAGGAATGTGGCCCTACCTGTCCAGTTGAGGTCAAGGCCAGAGAAGACTGACTCCCTGCACACACTTTCCTGATGAACATTCCCTGCAAGGCTTCAACGACTTTGGGCTTATACACCCGGTTGGTATCACCATGGCCCAGCTTCCCTGGAAGAGGAATGCACACAGAAGATAGTTAATCTAGTTTATTTAGTAAAAACACACAGAACTAGTGTATATAAAATATATAACAAACATCAAGACATTAAGATCAGTTTCTTCAGAAGTTCAAAGATTTCACGTGTGTTAACATGAATGTTAAGTATACCAGATCGTCTGAGACATACACACAAGTTAATATTTCAGCACTGATCTCATAAACGTATGAGACTTAAAAGTAGGACAATATCGGTGTTGTTGATCAAACCAACATGACCATCTCTCCTGATTTCACGTAATTTTTACCAATATGCTCAACAAAATCACTTTGTTGAGCAGATTCTGACCGATAGCATTTTGCGCATTGATTCCAAAAAAAATGACAAAAGTGCAATATGTCCATTGTCTATATTCGTGACAGGCAGACTCAAGAAAAAGTTTAGATAGCTAGTATATTACCGTTGTCCCCACCGCCAAAGGACCACACTGTGCGGCCGTCCTTTGACAGTGCGATTGTGTGAGAGCTCCCACACGACACCTCGCCCACGTTGCTGATATCTTTCACCAAGGTGGGAATGTTCCGGCTGTTGCTGTCGCCATGCCCTGCACACCATGACACAATAAGACAATGTAGGCGGCCCACAGCTGGGCTAGTTGGCATACATATGATGCTACTTTTTTTAAGAAGAGCACTTTACATGTTATATTTAATTGTAAATAAAACAGGAGACAAAAGAGACAAGATAACAAACACATTCATTTTCCCTTCAAAGTAAAGTGATTGATCCAGATTTGAGGCCGATGTGCTCAAGTGACAACGCTTGTGTCACTTGATGCTTGTTGCACTTGCAACAAGCATCAAGTGTCTCATGGACTAAAACTAAAGTAAACTAAATTAAAGTGATCATGACAAGAGCTGATTGACGCTAAGGTTACCTAATCTTCCAAAATCTCCTTCGCCCCACGTGTAGAGCTCTCCACTCTCGCTGACTGCAGCACTGTGTCTGTAGCCGGCAGACACACACACCACCACCTGAGCCAGAGCAAACATCCCACTCATTAACATGCATAGTTAAGACATCATTTTTTCCAATTAAGGTGGTCCAATTAAGGCTTTTCCAGCCCCCCTAACTTCAAGGACAAATTGTGCAAGAAAAACAATGATAACTCTTGAAAATTGTCAATGCATTAATTGCTGCTATTTGGTCCCTGTCGTTAAAATATATACAGTATACGCACGTTTTTGATTGGACTTCATTATTTGTCACACAGAGAAGACAATTCACATTGCCTGTACCACGATTCACAAATATTTGGAACTTGTGCTTTGTTAAAGGATATCCACCTGGCTTATTCATGATCCACAAATACACATTTTAGTTGTGTCTAAAAATAGATCCACACTGACCTTTCAGAACATATTTTGAAACGTGAACTAGATGTTTTTCGGTGAAAAACATCTCCCTACTAGCCTACAGGTTTCAACCCATTACAATACATACAGTATGCACTTTTCTATAAACTACTAAATGAACACTCAACATAATAGTTGTTGAATCTATATAAAGCTATGAAACAGCATTTTATTTCAACACCAATCTAGAGGTGTATGCCATCTACGCAGCCACATTTTACAGATCAGCTGCAGTACATATTGGACATAACTCTATATGATCCACAAATGTGTATTGACTAGTTTGAGTCAAAATCTGATCTACAATTTTGGATAACATTTTACAAAAAAAAAGTAAAATATGCATTTGTGGATTGTATGCGTGTGTAAATAACTTTTCTGGATTTTGGTACACAAAGTGAATTTCCTTTTGATGGTTACTACTACCTTCCTTTGATATGCATATCACCATCTACAGGCATCCACATTTCACACACCTTTTTATTTGTACGGATCGGCAGTGGTACACATTGGACAAAACCAAACGAGAGCACCAAAGACAATTCAAAATGTGTATTTGTGTATTGTGAATTAATTGTGTGGATATCATTTTAAGAAGCCTCAAATAAGAAATGTGACTTATCTTGTTTGTCACAAATGATAAAGCCAAATAAAAACGTCCATAGTAGTCCTACAGAAGAGACGGTAGTGCTACCTCTCAGAGCTGTAGCCATGATAAAAAAATGATTGCCCGCCAAAAACTCGCCCAGTATATACAAGTCTTTATTATATGGCTCTTCTCAATGCTGTAAAATGCTCCGTTCACTTGCACGGGCCTTCCCGACTTTCGGCGGTCAAATCTTTTTGACTGTTGCTAAGCATAATTGACTGCTGTCGAGGAAAGTGGATTTTTTGCCTCTGATTCACGTGTTTCATATCCCTCCGCAAGTAGTCCGGTAACTTATCAACCCCAGCATATTCGGTTGCTAAGCGACATCAACGTCTTTGGCAAACTATTTCTCTGCTGATCAACACTACGAATGATAACAAATACATTTTACAAAGACACACTGTGTGAAGTAATTTTTTTCTTTTGGCAAGGATCTGTGTAATAAGCGGGATAATGTATAGAATGCCATGTCATTATTGAAAAGAAGCCCCTTCATTTTCTACCTCAGGAAAATAAGCGCAGACAGGGCGAAGCATTCCCGTCGGGGTCCGGTTTGCCCCGTCAGGGCTTATTCTCCCGATAATGACCAGCGTTCTATACAACCTTTACATATCTTCTTTTATCTGTAATAACATGTAACAGTAATAACATGCAAATACACAGGCATGACCTTTACTTGATTATTGGCAATTATATAGCGTATGTTCCAATGTTTATGTGTATTTATATCCTTATGTGTATTTATATATTTTGTTTATGTGTATGCCTAATATCCTTGTTTAGGCCTGTATTTGGAAACTGGACTGTAATAAACACAATTTACGCATGGGTCATCAAAATAAAGAAAGATATTCTTGCAATTATCCTTATGGCGATTATTTCACCTGGTACAGAGAAAAGAGAAAAAAAAATCCAGTATTTTTCTTCAGTTTTTAAATCAAATGCAGACTGCAATACATTTTGTGCAGACGATCATTAAGGTTGCTGTGAGAAGCGGGAAGCTGGGCTATCATACGACGGTAGCCCTGCTCGTTAGGCATCTTATACTGTATCATCATAAAACTTCATCCAATAACGCTTTGCAAAGTGGCAAATTCGCAACCCAAACCCTATTTTGATAAAAGGTCAAACCCGAGAGACGATATACTTCTTGTTTCATTGCAATTTAATAAGCAGCAAACAAAATAGTGGATGATATAATTATTAAATTCTAAGATGATTGTAAGGAGTGTAAAAATTACTTTTACATTCCCATTTGACAATAGCTGCAATGCCTCCAAATGCAGAAGAATGCTGACACACACAGAAGTATATGAATTACATTTTCCATTGAATTAAATGACAGTTTCCAATTGAAAGCCAAACACAGCAGAGCCATTACCTTGCCCTGCAGTGGACCTTGAATCAGCTTGGGGTATTTCTGTGTAGAGCTGTTACCGTGGCCTAGCTTTCCATAGTCCCCGTCTCCCCAGCTGAATACTTCTCCCTCCGTGGTAAAGGCCAGCGTGTGGCCGTCTGAGCCCTTAGAAGACGACACTTTCTTTATGGAACGATGGGGTTCAAAGGTCAGCTTCTTGAGCGTGGACTGGTTGTTAGAGTCCCCCAAACCCAGACGGCCGTAGCTTCCCTTTCCACAGGCCCGCACGGAGCCATCGGAAGAGATCACAAAGGTGCAGTACTGGCCTGCCTCAATCTGTAGAAAGAAAATATATTTATGTCCCACTGGCAGGTATTACAGTTTTTTAAATTAGCTTGCCATGTGCTGTAGTTGAGCCAAACATACAGAAGAATACTTTTCTCACACACATTCAAATACCACAAAAAAAATCAGATGACTACCGGTATGTCGGTTATGGACAGAGCAAGAGCACTTTATCTTTTCATTCCATTCATTTAAAAGGGGGCGTGGCAGTGGGTGTGACATATCGCAAAAAGCTGCCTTACTTACAATCGTATACTTGTTTGGTGGTTGTATGCCAAGTACATACAACCACCAAAATTTGAAAGGTTTGGCAAGGGTCCAGGGGGGTCTTAGGTTACTACCTCTGCCCCCCCCCCTCAGTAAGACCACAAGTGGATAAAGAATATTCTAGACATTTAATGTTTTAATACTAAACTTCAACACTTAAGACATAAAACATGCAACATCTCATTGACAAACTGTTTACTTGCTTACTTTTCTAGCCTTAAACTGGAATTTTCCCACTGCCCACATCTCCGATCCGAATGACCGCTTATATTGAACTTCACTTACTGTCTGTGCATCTGCAAAGCTGGGCGCCAACTTTGGCTGGAGGATCTTTTCCTGGGTACCCTCCACCAGTTGGTGGCTGCTGTTACTCCCCCACACGTAGACCTCACAGGTCTCCGACACCAGGGGAGACTCCCCGGTCTGTATGCTGTCTGGGCTGACACAGGTGCGGGAGTAGTCTGATGCCATTCTACATACCTGAGGAAACATTTCAAAGACTGACAAAAACCTGTGGTAGGGTTTTGGATTCAACACACTGCTGAAATTGTATATCTAGCGTCTGAATCAATTTACAATGAGAAGGCCAAAAAGGATTCTTGTACCATCTACACAACAACATTTTGGCAGTAATCTTTTCCAACTAAATGAACAGTGCCCACCAACAAGTCAGTAAGATTCATAATAATGAAAATACAAGGGATTTAACAAGTAGGCCGTAGGGTCAATCCCTATTGTGTTACGTCATTTGGCAATAGATAGTGATTTAACAGACATTTATTTACGTGAAAATCTTTGAGATTAAAATGTTCACATAAGAGGATTTGTGTAAAAACTGGGCTAATGCACCAATAGTAAATAGAATCATATTGCTATCAAATAGATTACCCTAAATAGGATCATGAAACCAAGTGGGTGAAAGGTTTGTTTGGTTGGCTCATGGACCTTTCTACCAGAGATAAGTAGCACGTAGAATGATGGAGGGATCAGAGCATTCATTGTAATTCAATCAACAAACTTTAATACTACAGCCAAATATTCAGATTAAGTCCTCCAGCACTTAGTCAGCTGTATAATTGCATATCCAATAATTGCATAAAGCAGAACTAGAAAATATATTTAAATATCTCACTTCCTCAAAAAGGCAAAGCGAGGCCTCATACAGCGAGCATAGTCCATCAGAGGTGCGTATGGGCTCCCGCCACTGGCTTCGATCTGCAGAGGAGCCCTACAGAAATGGGATTGTATGTTACATTTTAACGCAAAACATGATTGTTCCCTAAAAATCTGTTATACAGTGTACAAGTCAATTAGGATCTCTGTGGTTCTATGAAGATGAATGTGGATAACTTTTTTTCAATGACAGTATGTCCTTTTGCTTGATAGTTACATTACTAAAGAAAAAGCTACTTTACGGTAGAAGTAAATCATTTAAAATGTTATGTTTGCCAAGTTTCTCATGAACACCTACCAGGGAACGTCTCATCTGCATCAGGATGTTCATGAAGCAGTCGTAGCCAATGAGGCCCTCTTGGTTCTGCAGCACTGTGCTTTTTTCCATAGTACAAACCACCGCTGATGCAGCCAAGCCCATCTCAATCCACTCTAGCAGGTACCGCAGGGAGCCCCTCTGGGAGGCAAGGCCCAACAGCAGCTCCGATGCAAGCCGACGGCCCAGGATATCTGCCCCGGAGGTTGGCATGGTCACCCCTTTGAGGAAGGAGGTGACCTGGGCCAGGCAGTCCAGGCCCATGGGGGGGATCTTGCTCTCGTTGGCCAGAGAGAGAGGGGGTAAGGAGCTGACCACGTCGATGGCGGTGTGGATGACGTTGTTACACAGGTTTACGTTGCCTCCTGGGTGTCCGCTCGGGTTTGGTGGAGGGGGCATCATCCAGCTCTGCCGGAGCAGAGCAAAGAGGAGGCTTAGGCCCGTGCGAACACCCATCTCGATCAGGGCATCGGTGCTGGAACGTGGCCGCTCGCTGACCGTGTGCATGTCTGCTGAGCCGGATCCATTATCCGGAGAATGTTGCTGCTGCTTGACCTTGCCCTTGTCATGGTACTTGTTAGATAGTGCGTAAAAGATCCTTTGGAGCACCAGCAGACGCTTGCGCAGTGCAGCGGCAAACGGTGAGTCGGAGCAGACCATTTTGGCCAGAGCCAGTTGGCTACCGAGTAGCGCGTCCAGGTAGTGTTCCTGCTCATCACTGGAGAGTGATTCACGCTCAAAGTCTGGAAGCTGGGGACCTTTCAGGCACAACACCTGCTGGGGCAGCAACACCACCTCCTTGTTCACCAGCAGCTTGGAGTAGAGCACAGAGACTCCCTCTCGTGTAGCTATGGACTCGCTGTCCTCTGTGATCCATGAGCTGTTCAGGTGCTCCAGCCATTTGAGTTTCACTGGGGGGATCATCAAAGCCATGGCATGTCACTCTGGACCCATCTGTCCTGGAGACACAAAGGGTGGAGAACACACAGCCTTTCTGTTTAGTTAAAACCGGCTAGTTGGTTATTTAACATTCTGTCTCCCCCAAATGTTGGAAAATGTATCACATTACAAATGCAAAAATGCTGACCAGCCTGTGTACATCTCTATTTTTTTTTTTACAAGAATCTTACTTATCAACACTCCCAAAACCCCTCCCATTCATACCACGCTGTCAGCTAAGTTGTGCTTGTTCCAGTCAAAAAGTTGCACAGCCAGTAAGAGTGGTCAAAACTATTTTGATTTAGAATTCTGACTGTCTCCCACCTACTTACTTACTGGGATGGGCTCAATGCAGCATATTGTGACTTCAACCCAAACATTGCAACCATGTTGCATACAATCTACGGATAACTACTGTGGTCACAATGAGTTTAGATTTGCCATATCAGAATAAAGGCTTTGTGTTATTGCCATAACACAATTTAGATGAATGAAGCATGAATATTGGTGTCAATATATATTAAAACTACATTGAAACCAATGCAAGTTAACATTCATATTTGTAGGTCAGAAGCCAAAGCCAGATTTTGATGTTTAATATGTATCCGGATTCCAAGACACAATGTCAAGCTCTGTTCATTAAATTAAACATTCAACATCAAATGAATTAACAAATTATGAACACATTATTTTTTGCAAATGTATCCCAAGTAATAATATAGAGGATGTCGGAATAGTGTAAAGAACATATTTTACGCAAAAATACGTTTTTGTTATTAGACAACTTGTCTTCTCCATGCACGTACTGGAATAAAACCGTTTGACGCTCTTGCCCTGGATGAGCCTAGTACATGGTCCCATGTTCTGCTCATGTTGTTATTGAGCTGACACCATGTTAACGTCAATGTGCAGCTCGACCACACCGACCAATCTAGTTTGGCTTCATCTTGGCTTTTGATGATCCGCTTCTTAAGTTAGCCGGTTACTAAAGTGACACTTACGCTCAACTAAAAAACGAAGCAATCCAGTAGCCAACATGCGTTTTGCTGTCAGTTAAAAGTATGCCCAACACGTTTTCATTAAAAAAAAATCGATGCAACAAGCAATTCACTCACTGACAAATCACTGACACCGATTCCTAAACGCTAGCTTTAAGCTATGTTTTCAAAAGTGGTCACCGTATCGCACATTTGATATTCATCCGTTATAGCACAATCAATACAGGTCTACAGCCATTGCTAATGCTGGCATCAAAGTAAGCAGAATAAAACATTACCTGGTCGTCTGTAAGCAACACTGGACCGACGTAGCGAGACGTTATCCCAGAACCATGGAACGTTAGCTGTGATCTAGCAACCGAGCTACCGTTGAACTCACCTGTTAAAAAAGGCCCTGTCAGTGAGATGCTAGCCGGCTAACCATAGCATTAGCCTGTGTGCATCAGGTACCTTACTGATAGCGAGCTAGCTGTAACTAGCCCGAATAAAAGCCTACCTTACCAGAGACCGTGAAAGGGCCTCCTGTTATTGGTTTATTGCCTGAATGTCAACGTTGCCACGCTTCATTGCACATGCTAAATTATCATTGACTTGTTTTGACAACGTCATTACGAAGGTGGGTAGGAGGGCTATGTCCATATCCTCGCCCATTCCCATCTGCACCTTATACTGCAATGAATTCAGCCTGTTAAGTTCAGGCTGCAAGTCCCCCCAACCCTCCCAGAGCCCCAGCCCACTGCCGTGACGTACACCGCTGCTGCCCGTAGAGGAGACGGGCTAGTGCAACGCTTACTGCGCCCAGGCTCAGAGAGGAGACAGGCTAGTGCAACGCTTATTGCGCCCAGGCTGAGAGAGGATTCCAAATGATAGCGTTATCCCGGTCAACCACAAAGCAATCGCCGGTCTCTTAATTCTCATAAGTTGTGTAGGCCAGTAAATAGTCCCTGGAGGTAGAATAAATAAATAGAGAAATAAATATATAAATATGGAGTTTTAAGGAACATTTTACAAAGAAATAATTCAAAATATATGCTTCTATCGATAGTCCCTCCCTCTCACTCGTCCCGCCCCCTCACTCACAAATGCTGACGCAGACGCTCCGTAATGACGTCAGAACGCGGTTACCGTCACGTTCATCCAAACAAAGGATGTCAT
The DNA here is from genome assembly GCA_900302595.1 of Gadiculus argenteus. Taxonomy (NCBI): domain Eukaryota; kingdom Metazoa; phylum Chordata; class Actinopteri; order Gadiformes; family Gadidae; genus Gadiculus; species Gadiculus argenteus. The sequence continues at coordinate 16,776 of OMLJ01001544.1, read as the reverse complement.
AAGTGTTTAGTTTGCAGTTTGTGTCGTTTGAAAATGTTTTTCAGGAGATTTGAAGATTTGGTCTGCCACATCTATTTTACTGCTTTTGTGTTTGCTTCTTTCATAGATACACTGTTAATCATTGTTTATAAAGCTGTCATGCACTGTGCGCTATTTGCCGAGGTCTTTCTTGACAACGTAGGCTAAAGTTCAAACCCATGAGTTAAAAATAGACTGCAAGTTTCAAAACGCAGAACGATTTTCTGTTATCTTTGCCTTGCAGACAGATCCGCCCCAGCCTCAGAGCAAGTCCTTCATCATCGGTAAACACGTTCGAAACACCTTTGGTTTCTTTGTTTAATCACAAAGCAAATTCCATTTTTCCATTTAAAACATTTGCGAAGTTTACAAAATGCCGGCACAATATAACTTTTATTTTTTTGCAATTTACTCCAATCATTATATCTGAACCAGAAAGTTTCTTAAAAATAAAACCCATCCATCTACAAGTAACCACATCCAGGGAACTGTAGCTAATCCTAAAGTTCATTGCAAAACGTACATAGTGCAGGCTTAATCATTTATATTTTTGTGTTGTTAAAGTAAACCCATAACCACGTCATATAGCATGATACAAATATACTGAAAACGTACTGCATGATCTCATACAGCTCTACTTATTGGTATGTATTACGCATAAATGTTCTCATTTATTCATTGGACCTCAGTTTGCTGTTTGTAGTCAGTTTGCACTGTGACTCCCAAATATTCATATGCTCCCTTAAAAATAGCAGCGAGGTCCGAGGATCTACATATAGTGTGGAACTGAGCTCTGGGGGTGTGATTTTCAGGGAGAGCAGCTCTGGTTGGGAGACTCCACTAATAGAATCTACTTTGGTAGGTTGAAGCAACTGCTTGGTTTTATTCTTGAAGCGATTCATGTCATGAATCTGATTTCAATATGCTCCTACGGAATAGGAGAGTAGGAGAATCTGTATACGTGTAATGGCACTATCTCTGCTGCCCACTCTCTGTGAAGTCCAGGTTGATCCCAGAGAGGAGCTCTCCTCCACATGAGCGGTTCAGCAGCTCCTTCAGTGCTTCGTTCACATCGTTGGAGAAGACACTGGAGAAGCTGCAGTTGGGATGACCTCCTGCGCAGCTGCCGTTGCTGCCCCCGCCACTCGGGGGAAACGACCCCACCACCTCCTGCACCCACTTCAGCTCGTCGCTGAGTTCGTTGCGCAGCGCCTGAAACCGGCTGTGGCGCTCCCGGTAGCGGTTGCCGACAGTGACAAGGTTGGCGTCGACGGCGCGCATGTCCTCCTGCATGCTCCTCTTCATGGCCTCCACCTTGCGGAACTCGTAGCGGATCTGGGAGAGCTCGTGGCGCACGCCTTCGCTCTCCTCCTTGTACCAGGCCTCCTTGTCATTGTACAGGGACGCCATGGCGTTGATGTCCCCCTGCAGGGTGTCATGCGTGGCTGCCAGGCTGGCGAAGGAGCCTTCCATTTGACCAATGTCCTCCACCACCTGGGCGAAGCGCTCAAAGTTGACATAGGTGTTATTGGGTGGCATGCTGGAGTGGGATTTGATGGTGTACTCCCTGAGGCGCTTGGTCTTCAGCTCACGCCGCCCACGCCGCTTGGTCTCAGGAGCTTTGCTTTCCTCCTTGTGCTCATTGGACTCCAATTGAACAGAAAAAAATTATGGTGAATCACATCAGTCAACCATAGAGAACACATGATGATCCATTAAAGGTGTAATGGAGCAGGAACACAGCACATTATATCAATGGGTGACCACAAACAAGTTTCTTTAGAGGAATACAACCTTGAGGGCTTCAGTAAATATCCACAATGATATAATATTACATAGAGAATAAAAAGTAATAAGTAGGTATAAACATAATACAGACATACATGTTGACATTGAGTTTCTCCAATACCTTTATCCATTGATGATTAAGAGCATCTTGTATTGTTAGCCTTTTTCTGTAAGAAGCATCAATAATTAAATATTGCAATATTTAACCATGACTGTAGCATTTCATTTTATTATAGTATACTATAATAGTATTATAAAAAATGCATATGGTGTATTATACTGAGACATTGCATGTCATAGTGTCCCCGAGAACGTACAATACTCTTTCAATATCAGATTGGAGTTACTACCTTTTATCTCTTTCCAGCAGCTGCCTGATGAATTTCTTGGCAAGCTCACTGGTGTGGCAGAAGAACTCGTCATCAAACTCATAATTTATGGCTGAAATGTTTCCAAGTGTGTCCTGTTTGGTCTCTCCAAGGAAGGGTGAAGCACCACTCAATCTAAATAAAACCAGTCCAAACAGCTCTGGTCAATTCTCTTATTAATACACACAGTGTAGATAGCATTTAATGGATGGATGTTTCTGTTGATTCTTACAGGATGTAGGTGATGACCCCTATACTCCACATGTCTGCCTCTAACCCCAGTGGCTCGTAGTTGACAATCTCTGGTGCTGCAAGAAAAAGAAATTCAGCACTAGTAATTGACACATGTATCATGTTAAAATAATATGATAGCCAAGTAAGATTTGTAACATAGATAGACACATTAATGCGTGGGATTGTCTTACCCACAAACTCAGGAGTTCCAAAGATGTTTTTGAATTCAACTCCTGCTTCAATCTTGTGAGCAAGGCCAAAATCAATGAGCTTGATTCTTGGCAATGGCACGTTCTTGTCCAGAAGCATTATGTTCTCTGGCTGCAGAGCAGAGGGGAAGTGAGTTATTGTCACAAAGCATTAGAAGAACCCACTTCTTTATGCTTGAAAATCATTTAGTATTATGTGCTCGTCAGCAGCACAAGCCTTTCATGTGACCCTAAAATTAAAATCATGTATATAAGCAACTACACCACTTGTTAGGCCAGGACAGGATTGAATCACACATAGTGGCAAAATAATATTGTAAATGATTTTATAACAAACAAAATGGAATCATTAATGAATAATTAATTATTTTCATATTGCGAATATAATACATTATATGGTCTCTTAAATCTCTCTCTCTCTCTCTCTCTCTCTCTCTAAAGTTAAATGCTCCACCTAGGTTCACATGGTATCTACTGTATATGTGGTCTATTAGGCCTATGTATAAAGTGAAATTAAAATGTGATTGTTCATTATTTCAGAAGCAAAGCATTTTTTAATCATGGATTCAAATATCTATTGTGTATGATATAATAAAATAAACCTAAATCTATATTAGTTGATAACATACAATACATTTCCAAGTGTTTTTATTTTACATTTGTGGTGATACAACTGACACTAAATGGTAGTTAGAATTTCAAACAAAATCTAGCCTTTTGCTCAAAAACCTCTAACTCATTTCAACACTGGTCTTGTGGAAGTCATGTAAAGCCAGAAACCATGCCATACAAATGGTAAACAACCCACCTTGAGATCAAAGTGGGCTATATTTCTCGAGTGGAGGTAGTTGACCCCTTCCAAGATCTGGTTAATGAACTGGGTGGCCTCATCCTCACTCAGAGACTCCTTCTGGGCCAGAAAGTCAAAGAGCTCTCCTCCAGACACCCTGCAGCCACCAAACACACATATCCAGTGTCTGACGCCTTTGTGATAACAAAGGGTTATCACAGAGGTATCAGAAACCTTCCAGAAACTGTACTGCTAAACCAAACTCTCAAGGAACCTACATTAAAGGTTCTGTAGGTAACAACATTATTTGAATGTGATTTGTTGGAACATATTTCACTCAGTTATTAGTGAGTGAAATATGAAGTTTGATATCAAGTTGACTGCGCCTGCCTTTGTAAGAGCTAATGTAGACTATAGGCCGCTTTCGGCTCATGAAACCTTCTCAATGACAAGGAAACGTAGGAAGGGAGGGAGCAGACAGAGGGGACGTTTTTGGGGTAGATTAGTTTCAATATCTTGCTCTCTTCCGCTCTTTTCTACTCTTTCTTTCTATGCTGCTCTTTCACCTACCTACTACATTTTGAGTTATAAATATGCTCTTATTTAAAATGTATAGAAATTAAGAAAGAAAATTGCCACCGTGTATATAGACCTAAAAGTCAGTTTCTATATGCCTCGCTCAACTACAAAAGTGTTTAGGGCGGCCCGTCATGTTGAGAAGGTGTGTGTGTGCTTGTAAACACTGTTGTTCCAGCATCACGTTCATTACAAGTAGCTCCCCAAAGCCATTTAGAGACTCTCTTAAAATGTAAGGGTTACCATTCTCGCAGCCATTCAAACAACTAACTCGCCCTTAGAAAATCCCCAGACGTTTGGTAGGCGGGGAGATCTCTGATGGTCTGGTATTACGCGACCAGCCTGTATATGACCTACTTGGCAGCACTTACAGTTCCAGGATGAGAACGACATCAGAGCGGTTCTCATAGATGTCGTGCAGCGTGACGATGTTGGGGTGGCGGGTCTGCTGCAGGATGTTCACCTCCCTCTCGATCTCCTCCCGCCGCACCCCCCGCAGGCTCGCCGCACTTTGGCGCTTCTTCATGAATTTGGCAGCAAACTCCAGCCCAGTACGTTTCTCCCGGCATTGCTTCACAATGGCAAACTGCCCACTTAAAAAAAAAAAACAAGTGTCACCGCAGAGGAGTAGAATGGGAGGTGATTCTGATTCTGATTTAAAGTGTAAGTCTGGGGAAAATTTAACCCAGTGTCTTTTTCTGCATGACAACAGATCAAATAAGAATTTTGTTTCCGTTGATCAACCAGTATACAGTAGAACTTCCCCGGAGCCACGCTAACAGCCCAAATGGCTAGAGATGCTCTGATCAGCATTTTTGGGCCTGATCACAGATTACCGATCACTAAAATGTATTAGTGCTGTGTTTTATTTTTTATGTTTGGTGCTATTTTTAGCAATAATAGTGGTTAAGAAATGCAGATTTGAAAGCGTTTGGCGCACCGCCCTGAGCCAATGCACTGTTAGCCATTTCGGGTGTTAGCGCGGTTGATCAACGGAAAAAAAAATCTTGACAGCCTATCTGATCGGTTTGCATGCTGAAAAAGACCCTGGGTTCAATTTTCGCCGGACTTACACTTTACGTGAAACACACTTCTATCAATAATTCTACTGATTGAGTCATCTAGGTCTATTATTGCAAATAATTAATTTTCCTTGATGGTGTATAAATAACTATTGAATATATTGTGTTGGAACTGGTAGTGCATACTATAATGATGTTGTTTAACTTAAAGGGACATTCCACAGATTTTCACATTAATCTGTATTGAAAGTCGGTCATATTTGTAGTTGGATTTCTATTTTGGCGCCTTCTTGTCCAAGAAAAGTCGGTGCTTGTAGTCTCACCAGAGCCTGAACTCTAACACTTCCTTCTTTAAATGATGTCAAAATCGCCATATGACATCATTTAAAGAAGGAAGTGTTAGAGGTAAATACAGATATCTTCCATCTCTGGGGAAAATGAGGGAGTGATGTACGACCATTCAAAAATATGACTTGGTTTCTAGCAATACAAAGCTTAATGCAAATGGGTGGAGTGTCCCTTTAATATCTTTCCATGAGCTAATACTGGTCTATACATAGCAAGTTGCTATGAGAACTATAGGAGGGCCAATACACTTTATGCAAACCATAAGGTGTTACACAATGGACCTAACAGATGGAACTGTATGGTTACTAGAAGGTAACATTATTACCTATGAAACTGGACTGGTTTTAGTACGAAAGCTAAGCGAAACGCCGCACTTCCTCGATCATGTTTGGTCTGCATGTCAACAGCATAGGCTAAAAATATCCAGCTCCTTTTAAAAGCATCATGACTGTACGGACAGTTGCCTTAATCTGACAAAAGATGAAACCAGTGTACTGCTTTGCAGAAAAAGAGAGTGGACAGACTGGATTAGATATCAATCAATGTTTTAAATAAAGTTTCAAATAAATAAAGGTAAATAACTTTATACAAATTATAAATGCTTCAGAAGTTAGCAAGTTTTAGCTTGTCAGCAGTCTTCTAAACTGATTTGTATCTATATTGAACACTGGAATATATATATACACACACATAGTATAAATATATGTTATTAAAAAAAAGTTATTACGTTTTGGATTGAACAAGAATAAGGAATTAAGGTGAGCCGTGAATTGGACGATAAACTGTGAAAAAGCACATCGTGAAATATTGCGAAAAGGCAATTTTCCATTAGAATAGGTAAAGCAATAAACATAACCAAATAAGATTATTCTTAGGTCTGTCCTACAGTAGAAGCATTGCTCTGGCCTACATTAGCTTCCTTTTGTGTGTTGAGTCAGACCACCGTCGATCATATGTTAAGTGCTATGTGTGCGAACATGTATTCAATTGATTAATGAAATGAAATTGGTAAATGAAATAAACTAGCAATTGTGTTTTGTTTTTTTAATCAAATAACTATCAAACAAATTGCTAAGTATTTTCCATTTTGAACATAGCCTATATTTTTTGCAGGTTCCTCAGGTTGATCTGAATAAGATCAAGAAGTCCTACCTTCCCAACTCTTCACCAATATCATAGAAGTCCTCCACTCTCTGCTGCTTGAAGAAGGCCATTCCTGCAGCCCTGCAGTGATTCGGGATACTGTTTAACTCCTCATAGTGTGTACTACAGGACTCGTCTGGCAGTTCTATTTTCGAAAAGCAAAATGTAGCAATGCGTTTGAATGTCACAGACGCCTTATCTTTGACAACAACAGACTTTAACAAACTTACAGGTCGACGCCGGTCTGGTCCTCTCGGGTTGCGAGGATAACCGCTGTGACGCGCGTGCACAGGGACGCTGCATGCGCACGAGAGGGTTCTCCTATTTCCAGTGCGCGCTCTCGTGCCACCTGTTGTGCTGCGCGTGAAACTGTCACCTAAGTGCTCTGCCGCTCATTGATGTTAATAAATTGACCGAAAATATGAATTCTACCGAAAATAATTGTGTTTTAATATAAGTGTGTGTGTGTGTGTGTGTGTGTGTGTGTGTGTGTGTGTGTGTGTGTGTGTGTGCCTGCGTGTGCGTGCGTGCATGA
>OMLJ01001542.1:0-10033 GCA_900302595.1 Gadiculus argenteus | reverse complement strand
GTTCACTCCCCTCCCCCTGCTGTCCACTCCCCTCCCCCTCAGCCAACCCGGCACACCCTCCCGGCACGCTGCTCCTCTGGCCTGCCCTCCAGGGCCTCCCTTACCTGCTCCTCTCTGCTCCTTCCCAGTGGAGCCAGCGAGGGCCATGCTCTGGAGGAGGTGACTAGGAGGCTGGGGGCCAGGGTCCACTTTCCAGAATGGAGACTGAATAGTGTTTGTGGCCATTTGTTTTTTTTGCTGGTAATGGCAAAAGAAAGATAGTTGATAATTAACCAGTGCAATCCCAGACTACGACATTCAACCAGAGAAGTAGCCAAACGGTGTTGGACTGGTGATAACAGGGCCACTTACGAGGCCACCCCCTGAAACATCTGCAGCTGCTGTGGTCCACTGGACTCCTGGAGACTCCAGGCTGAGGCTGGTGTTCACCGCAGTGCCAGTAGGGTTGGATTTCAAATGTGCTGTCCATAGAATTATACAACACAAACATCAACAGAACAAAAGATATACAACTGTTTAAAGACATGGAAACTATTCAGCCCTATAAAAGGTTTGGACATTCTGCTCCTCTTGGGAGCAGAGAGGTAGAGAGGGTTTCACCCCGGCTCCGTGGGGTGCTGCTGTACGGTGGAGGAGACCCGTCCTGGTGCTGGGCTGGAGAGCCTGTGATGCTGGACAGTTCAACCAGATCTGGATAGTGTTGCAGCCTGTTCATGGATCGGCAGAAATCACGTCATTATTGGACCACAAAGCCTTCTTTTTAATTACAGAGTCAAAGAAGGAAGATCGTTACATAGGCTGTAGGCCTCTTATGTATCTCAGGAGTTTTTGCCTGTGCTATCATAGAGTATGAAGTATATAAAGATACATTTATATATGTGGACGTTTACATGTCTGAATGGACTTGAGCCAGGCATGTTGGTTCTGTTGTGGTGTTCTTGAGTCTGGACAGCACTAGTCCAGCAGAGACTCCATCGAAGGGCATTTTCTGTTCACTCAGAACACATTCTCCCTCTTCCTCCTCCTCCTCCTCCTCCTCCTCCCCTGGATGAAGGGTTTAGAGAGGAGCAATATAGGCCTTTACTGCTTTGTATTAATATTTAAATATTATGATCTGGAACTGGTTCATATAAAGTATTTGTATACTTATAGTCTACTCTTACTTTGTTCCAGAGAGCTTTCGATGGAAATTGTAAATGTCTTTTCCCACAAAACAGGGAGTCTGTCTACTAAAAGGATAATATTAAATAATACAATGACGAGTAATGAGGACCATTTCACCCATAGTCTCTGATATCTGAATAGAATGCACGTATAGCTTACTCTCTTTGTGCATGGGTTAGATGAACAATAGTTAACAGGCTTTAATACTGATTTCTGACCACTGTCTGCGATGTTGGCTAAATGTCCTCCTGGTGTGCTGCCCTCTGGTCTGGACAACAGTGGGATTACATCTCCACCCTCATCTGAGCCAGGATCCTGGGTCGGAATCAAAAGGGGAGCACTCAATACACTCCACACAATACACCATTCTGTGGCATCAGGAATATCCTGTGTGGCTGCAACACAGTGAATGACTATTTGTTGAGGGATGAACCCTTACTTCACTCTGGGTAGCCTCTGGGTCGGGGTTATGCACCGTGGGACATGGCCTCAGGGTAGCGCGGCATTCGCCTGTATCAGAGTTGGATTCCTCCTGGAAACACAATCAGACAGGTCAGGGCGAGCGTGGTGTTGTTTCAAGTTGTCCACACTCTGGGTTTGACTCTTTTTCTACCTGTGCAGGCTCTTGGTCGTCCCAACCTTTAGAAGTCGACGCCAAGGTCTGATTGACTGTGTAGAAATCTCCGTCAGACTCACTCTCGCTGCTGCTATCTGCAATGGACCTCAGTATCAGTGAACAGTTGTCAAATGAACACACCTTCTAGCTGCTACTTATTCTCATGTTCAGCGGACTCTTTTGTATTATCCTTTGTCTTTGCTTTCAGATCAGATTCCATGAGGGCATTTAGGAAACCCTTCCATCCAAAAACAGTCAGGACAAGAGATTCCTGAGTATGTGTGTGTGTTAGAGCTTAGAGCGGGCCCAAACCCGAGCCCGTACACGTTGTGTCCGAGACCAGCCTGGCCTGACACATTAAGTGTAATTATGGGCCCGAGCCCGATTTAAAGCCAACAATTTTATTAAAACGTGGGCTGTTATAACTGATGTTCTCAACTACAATTCAGAGTTGTTTGTCACGGAATCTCCCGCTTCTGAAATGCGCCAACGTCTCCGCCCAGCGCTCGTCCACTGGTTTACATCAGCGTTCCACTGAGTGATCATCCCTGTTGGGTCTGCCCTCACACATTGTTGAGATCATATGCTGGATGCCTTATTCTTTCTATGTGTTTTTTTAGTTAATGATCGGTCTATATGAGACCACGTTGGCTATGTAATCGCTGACAACGGGACATTTCATGGTTGGTGGAAACCGGGACTCGGGCGGGTGCGGGTATCAATTGTTGACAAAAACATTGCTTTGGGTGGATGGCGGGTGGATTATTGATATTAACGGATGACATTACAGCTCATACACGCATCTCTACTACACACAATACAGCAGAGCAGGCAGGCCCGGTGTGATCATGCGTGCGAGTGGAGAACGTTTTACACATTTGTTACTTAGGCCTACTTTGAAAATATATCTATAATATTTCTGATTATGGCATAGCTTATCCCCACCCAATTAGGCTAATGAAGTAGGTTAATGATAAAAAAAAAAAAACCTGATCAATGACGGAGCCCAGCCCGGCCAGAGGATAGGGACGGGAAATATTGTCCCGGCTGGGTCAGGTTCAGGTTCGGGCAGAGAATCTAAACCCTAGTGTGTGTGTGGGGGGGGGATCCTGAATGAAGCCTGAGGTGATGAAGGTCCTGCCGTGTCAACAGTCCTGCAGTCAACCGACGAACCGCTAGAGCGAGAGGGTCAATCACAGCCCAAAGGAAGTGCTACATTAACTTTGCCTCCACCCTGACAAACTCAAACCCAGCTTCAGTTTCCCTGAGCAGGGAGCAGAGGTAGGAGCACGGGCAGCAGAGGGCTTTGTTGACTAAGAACAACCATGAAACTGAAGCAGTAAATATGCATCAGGTTTATGGACTTACCGGTCCCGGTGGCTGGGGCCTGGACGCCCGTCTGCCGTAGAGACGACTGGATCCCTTCCAGAAAGTCTGGTGAGGCGCATGACCTAGAAAGAAATACACTTACTGTTGCTGTACTCTGTGAACTGCTGATGGTCCTTGACTGTGGCTGTAACAGTGCTGAAAGTCAACGAGTGGGCCCTGGCTGCCCCACTGCATTGTGTTTCTACGCTGAATACTCTTGAACCCTTGTCCCCGATAGTGCCGGGGAACACGCCAAGCCTTTCAGCCGTTTTGTGTGTGTCTACATTACTTTAGAAAGGTGTGTCGTTTAGCAACATCCCATCACTCAGGGTCAATGACATGCTGCCAGCTGCCTACCACACCGTGTTCCCACTATGGAAGTAATGTACCTCTACATTCCACTGTAATATATAATTATTATCAGGCCTATATGCTGTAGAAATATAATAATGGTGGAGAAAAGCTTAAGAAGACAGCTCACCCCTCCCCTCTAAATGTGGCCTGGCGCCAGAAAGTCTACTGACTCACTTATTTCTGTTTACCTATTGATGTAGAGGTATTGAAGGACCGGGGTGAGCCGAGGTCAGCCTAGGGGCAAAGGCAAGCTGGACATCTTGAGTGTGTCTAAAAAACATGTTGCTGACCGTTCCCAATAATTCCTGAGGGGCAGGGTACAGGCCAAGAGGCCAACAGAGTAAGAACTAGTTAGCCACTGTGTGTGTGCGGGGATCCATACTGGGAACACAGGTATAGATAATAAACATTCTTGATGGATAGAATGGAGATATAAGGAGGGGCCCGTGAGCAGCTCCTCAGTTCTTTGTCAAACCAACTCGGCTTTGTTTTGCTTGTTTGCGAGTAAGTCTTTTGTCATTCTTGCTCCGGTCTCCTCAAACTCTCTTATCTAGTTTAAGTGTTAAATGCGGTTTATCTACCACACCACCTATCACAACCCAAGCAGAGATGAAGCAACGTCGGCTCAAACGTCAGTAACTGCTTCAGATTACAGTTGAACAGATGAGAAGTAAAACATGCACGAAAACATCCTGTTTTTGACCTCTGACAGGAACGTACCTCTCTAGTTCATTTCTTTCCCGTGTTCCAGGGAGATGCTGAAGGTGGGACCAAACCCTGGAATTTCTTTCCAGTGTCATGCCCAGAGGACGAGGTGGCCGGTAGCGAAGTGAAGACGGGCCGACAGCGACATGCTGAATCCGTTGCTGCCTGGCCCGAGTCTTTTCATTCACCGTTTGCCAGGACTTTGTGTGAGGGGCAGCTAGACAAAAAAGGCAGAATTAAGAGCTTATCAAGAGCTGCTGCCACAGTGCTTTGAATAAGTCATATTCAAACATAATTTGAATATAATTTACATAATTTCAACATAATTTATGTATGTTTTAGGACAGAGAGGTGTGGAGAATGGGGAGTTTGATGAAAGTTCAACATTTCTAAATCACAGCAGTCTGAAGCACAACTTAGGCAAATATGGTTTAACCCAATACTTTGATTGACATCAAGAACTACAGACTAAAGCTCTGGTCATCGGGGCACACTTCCTGGCACACTTCTCTGTCCTCCTGACCTCTAGTTGAGCCCCAGTGTAATCAAATAATATGTATATGCATCCATTTGCATTACGAAGGAATCTAATAACGTCCAATTTTTGGTGGAATCTCCAGGAGTCTTCTGCTGTGAGCGGCCGCAGAGTGTGTCAGAAATAGACCCAAAGCCACAATCTGGAAACCTGGACTAATGCTGGAACACCCGGCACGGCCACCATAGTCCAGGGTGACCTGCGCTATGTTAAATGTATCTGCTAACATGGTGATTACCAATGGAGCTGTGCCTGACCCGCAGGATGTTGACAGTAGCTGGAATACATCTCTGCAGATCCTTGAGACTGACCTGCAACCCTGTTCCTGTGTACCTGTACTACTTCACTAATCAGCAGATCATACTATATAGTAGTATATAGTCTTACCTGTTGTGTTTCCCCAGTCTCCAGAGGACCTTAATTTCCAGTAGGGCGATAGACTCTATGAAATCAAAACAACATAAGATGGTACTTTATTACTCCAATAATTTATGATGGATTTTATTTTTTTTTAAATGTCAGTGTTAATTGTTTATAATATCTGTTGTCAATACACACATTGATACTTTTGTTACTACATTTATCCCGGTCTTTCGTAACCCACATGAATCCTTCCATCTTGCAAACCATCACAACATCCTGTTTAAATCGCCACCTGTGTTACATGCTCAACAGACAAAATATTGTCGCCTCCCTACAGATGTATGCTTATTGTATGGCTTTAGCAAACGTCTGTTTAAACGTCCATCTCTAATATAATAAGATATCCTGGAAAGGGTTAATCTTATTATCTTATTATTGTAAGATAAGTAAGGGATCATGTATAGAACGCTGGTCATTATCTGGAAAATAAGCCCAGACAGGGTGAACCGGACCCCAACGCAAAGCGCCGGGCGTAGGGAAGGCCCATTCCAGTGAATAGAGCATTCTACAGCATTGAGATGAGCTGTGTAATAATAAGATAATAATTCACCCATGGATCTTATAGGAGTTTGACCATAACCAACAATCAATATATATATATACAGAGTGAAACAAGCAAAACTGTGGTCTGTGTCTGTTATTTCGAGGCAACGTAGAGGAAGACACAGCAAGGCATGGAATGGTAGCCCAGTAATGATGATCTAAACGCACTCAAAAACACTTTGGGTTTGGTAACACACCTTAATGTCAGAGCGCAGTGTAACACAGAGGTCCTGCACACTTTGGGTTCTCTCCGTGGTGTGAGGTTGCAGTCCCACACGGATGAGGCCGTAGAACGGCTCTGGGACGCGGCTGTCCGGCTGCAGAGCCTGACCCCCCTCCATAACCTGTTTGATCCAGTGCTGGTCCACCGCCCCCCAGGGCACAGTGTCTACAAGCAGAGCATTCAGTACGCTCAACTATGTAATTAACTATGTACTGACATTTACCTTCGGTTTCATCCAAACGTGGGTTTGTTTGGTGGGTGAATGACCCGCGAAATCAACAACAGTCTGCACAAATGCATATTTGAAGTTTTAAGGGATGCCTAAGAGGAAAGTTAAATAGATAATAATGTGCTTTTATATTTTTTAGATTAATGTTGTTTGGACATTTTCCATCTTGAGTTCATCTTCATGTTAGGCAAGGCCGAGAGACAGAAGCACTGTTGACCTTTCTCTGGTAGTATACCTGTAAACCTGTATATATATATATACACACCTGTATATATATACATATATATACATATATTTATTACACAACACGTGAGATATCGAGTGCAAATATAGCTTTTGGGAGTGCAAATATACAGCGATATTACACGGTTCAACAACTGATTGAACAGCTGTGGTCAGCGCGCGGTGAAATGACAGTTAAACGCGTTGGAAAACTAATTCTTTCCTTGATTTGTTTGTGCAATTGTCGTATAATAAATAATTTATTGCACAGATACCGGTAGTCGTTTATTACCGCTGTATATATATTTTTTGAACGACTACCTGTGTAATAACCTATATATATATACCTGTATACATCTCCTGAAGGATGGCACACAGGCTGTACAGGTCAGCCTTTTCTGTGCACTTTCTCCTCCTGACAACCTCTGGGGCGGCCCAGTTGTACAAGCTGGGGGGGATGTCCAACTGAGCTGAAGGTTTTACACCCCAGGGACCCTCCCTGAGAAACACACACACACACACACGCACGCGCACGCACACACACACACAAAGGGTAGAAATATAACTCTATTTAAGACTGCATTCAGTGCTTTATAGTTGTGGGGTTATTGCCACTACCACCTACCTTTGGACCATAAAGCCAAACCCCGTCAGTTTGGCCAACCCTGGACGCGTGAGAACGACGCTGTGGGAGGAGAGGGCTCTGATCACAAGCCCACGGCTGTGGAGGTAAACAACTCCTTCACACACCTGCAGCAACACTGGCAACAGCTCTGCCATATGCAGTACTGGGAGCTCTGCGCGCTGTTTGGAAAGAACAGACACAAAACATAGCCGCTAGCTGCAATTGCAGGGTTCAAGCTGACATTGGACCTTTCACATCTCATGGCGCTGGCTACTTGCCTGTGACTCTCACGGACAGTGCATCTTCCACATCAGCCTCATGAGCAGGCCATAAACCTCCCTGTCACCAAACCAGGCAGGGTGCTACCACCGCCAACTACCAGTACTTTGATGGTATAAGCATGAGAGGACGGAGCCTATTGAGTCTACCAGACAATGATTTGGTTTGGTTCTATGATCGCCTTTACTTCAAGCAAAGTGCTTCTAGTTGTGGTGAACTGAGTTGGTCATTTGATGTCGGCGCCCCCCCTGGGGTCACATGGTAGAAAAAAATACCTTGATGTGTAAATCTGTGCAAATGGATTTCTAGACCGTTCCCACCGGATTCCCAATCCGTGGGCATGGATTGGGTTGGCTCTACGCAGCAGGGATTCCCCATGAGGATTGTGAGGACTGCTCCTCCACCGTCCTCATGAGTATAGATATAGGGCTGGGAATCTCTTGGCACCTCACCATTCGATTCTGATTCAGAAGTCAATGATTTGATTCTAAAACGATTATCGATGCATCTCGATGCAACAATATTTTTTATGTACATTTCCATGTGTGATTTTCAAAAAAATATATATACATCTTGAGTTCGTGCACGTCCTACTTTTGTGATGATCATTAAAGTGATAGTTTGGAATTTTGGACATCGGACCTCATTTCCAAATGAGCCAGTGAGTTCTTCATTCAGTTCTTCTAATCGCTGGTGCTAGGCTAGCGCAAGTCAATGGGAACTGCAAGCCTGTCAATAAAAACAATAATCGATTTGCCTCGAGTGTACAGATATTGTCTCTACGGTCGAGTTGAAAAGTTTATAGTGTCACAAACCATGTCCTCGCTATTTATGTAAGATTCATGCAAGAATCGTGATTCTTATCTTCTTGATTCTGAATCGATCACAACTTCCAAAAATCATCTTTTTTCTTGGTTTGGTTTGCTTTGTGTATCAACATTACTGCGATCAGTTGGTACAACTTTTTTTAATGTAAAAACAACATCATCATCTTATTTTAATCTTAATCTTTACTCTGCTTTCATGCCATCATTTGTTGGCATTTGTTGGATCCCCCTTTCTTAGCAGGCAGCCCTGGACTAGATCCTGAAATTAGCTCCCCTGTGTACTGAATCGAGAATTTATTCAAATCGAGACTCAATCTTAAATCAAATCGGACCCCCCAAGAATCCTAGTCAAATCGAACTGGAGATATTGAAGGATTGACACCCCTAATTTTCAGTCTTTAGAATATTCGCACAAGACATTGGCCAATGTAAAATAGAATGATATCCCAAAGGACTATTGCTCAACAGGCTTACTCTGTGGTGTAGCAGGTTGTGGAGGGAATCAACATGGACCCTCTCAAACACTAGCCTGGTCTGAAGAAGGTCAGCTGACAGACTCACTGCCATTAGCTGCAGCAGGTGGGGGTGGAAGAGCTGGCTGTTTGGGACACAAACACAGTTATTAAAAAGGAATGCTCAGACATTTTCGTAAAATAAGGATATTATTCCACTTGCATGTAGTCAAACGATAAGTGCTATACCATTTTCTCAGCCCATCACATGATTTTACAGAGTTTGCATCTGACTGAGTCGACCAAAATCAATGAAAGCGGTTGAGGTAGACAGGCTTGTTGAGTGCTTTGCTTCTCGTTTAACTATGGGTAAGTGGAAAATAACCGTATTTCCCAAAAAGTAGTAAAGAAAAAGAGTAGTCTTTTTATAACTATTCCGCATTATACATTACTGTCGGAGTGACTTGAGGACTGCAAAACAGGAATTGGTTTGGTTCTATCAGTCCTCCCTGTAGTTTTGCTAATGCCTGAACAATGGGAACACAACAAGTAAGCAGGGTCTCCCACCTCTTTGGGGCGATGTAACTCGGGTAGAAGGTGGCCCTCTAAAGGCTTTCTGTATTTCATTTAAAAGGTTAAACAGTCCAGGTATTTGGTTCCCATGTTTGCGGTTCTGCACTTAACTCACCTGCAGTAGTCCCGCTCAGTGAGAAGGCCCTTAACTCACCTGCAGTAGTCCCGCTCAGTGAGAAGGCCCTTAACTCACCTGGAGTAGTCCCGCTCAGTGAGAAGGCCCTTAACTCACCTGCAGTAGTCCCGCTCAGTGAGAAGGCCCTTAACTCACCTGCAGTAGTCCCGCTCAGTGAGAAGGCCCTTAACTCACCTGCAGTAGTCCTGCTCAGGGAGAAGGCCCTTAACTCACCTGCAGTAGTCCTGCTCAGGGAGAAGGCCCTTAACTCACCTGCAGTAGTCCTGCTCAGTGAGGAGCAGGTCTTTGTATGCTGCCTTCAAGGTTTTGATCTGTTTCACCGTCACCCTGGAGCCTTTCCAGCTGTAACTGACACATACATGGACACACAGTATGCTGGAGTAATGTTGGAGCCATAATGGAAATACAGCAAGAATGGAATGGAAATAATAATAATTTATATCTTAAATTTAGTTTCTACTCTGTCTGGCTCCCCCTGTAGGTCAGTTCTATTATTTCATTTAATCGTCTAATGAAGGGATTTAATACACCTGTGGGAATATGTGACACAGAGTGAGACAGTTTTTTGACCGCAAATGTTTGTTTAAAGTATTATCATTAAGACAAATAATTTTAGTTTGAAGCTTTATTTAATAAAGCACTTTTGTCCATCTCTGAAACTTCGATTCAGAGATGGCTTTACTATGGTTTTGGATTGCACGTCATCTACCCCGCTCCTATAGTGACCTCTAATCTTGGCAAAAAGGCCACCATAAGTTA
>OMLJ01001527.1:0-10495 GCA_900302595.1 Gadiculus argenteus | reverse complement strand
TAATGTTTATTTTAATTTTCACTTCTATAGTGGGGAACTCATATGTTATTGTATACAGAAATGTAAAAGCTCTACCTGCTCTTTTGATGTCCTTCCTGCACAGCCTGCCCTAACCTGCGCTTGTTTCCCTCTCCTCCAGCGCTGTGAGGAATGCCAGCGGGCGTACTGACGTGCGTGATGCTATCGATGCTATCGACGCCTACAAAAACATCACAGACGCCATAAACGCTGCGGAAGCCGCAGCCAATGAGGCGAAGGCAGCTGCCGACAAGGCGCTGAAAGTACGCCTCAAATTAACTTCAATTCCATAACTTTTGTGGGGGGGGTTCAACTGAAAACAGTCTAACAAATGAAACTCTTCCGTTGTTAAGAACGTTAAAAATGCAGACCTGACCAAAAGGGCGAAGGAGCTGAAAATGTCTGGAACCGACCTGTTTAAGGACGCAAAGGACTCGCAGAAAGATCTCCAGGGTGAGAAACCTTTTAGAAGTCTGCCTCAACCTACGAGCCAGAACCAAACCAAAACGTATTTAACATTGTGTTTCCTTTCAACAGCTGCAGAAGATGACCTCAATGCCCAGAAAAAGCGTCTGAAGGATGCAGACATCAAGAAGAAAGCCCTGGAGAAGGACCTTCTGGATGTCCAGGCAGAACTGGATAACATAAACAGAGGTTGGCTTCTTGTACTCTAACAAATTAGTTGAACTCATTATTTGGGAGATGAAGGGACCTGACCATGTTCTAAGCATTCAACTGTTTATTAATCTCCTCGCTCTATTTCCAAATAAGATGACATTGGCGATATGATTGACAAAGCCAAACAGAAGGCGGCCAGCGCCAATAGCTCGACGGCAAACACTGTGGACAGGCTGAACGACATCAAGGATGAACTGGATAAGATCAAGGTGACTCCGGGGGACTCTAATCTCACCGGCATCATGGACGACGTGGACAAGTCAGGTGAGGGCGAGGAGACCACGTTCTTCCACCGTGGATTGTCACAGCAGTCATTTCGCACCATATGGAAATCATCATGCTCCTTCATGGGCCTGATGATGGTGTCTCTTGTGATTTTAGTGAGGGATCTGCTGAACAAAATACCAACCCTGGAGGACAAGCTGTCTGAGATGGAGAACCTGACCTCCCAGCTCTCCCCTATCAGCAACATAACGGAAAACATCAAGAAGATCAAGGAGCTCATCGAAAAGGCCCGTGACGCAGCCAACAGGGTAAACATGTTATCTACAGCATTTGTGTAGAGTCTTTCCTATTAGCAGACCATAGTAGTATTGATAGTTAAAACAATTACACTGCCTAACACCTAGCACCTTCCCTAATCCCACCTTCTCAGATCACGGTGCCAATGAATTTCTTGGGCGATGGCTACGTGGAGCTGCGCACTCCTACCAACCTGGAGGACCTCAAGGCCTACACGGAGCTGTCTCTGTCCCTGCAGAGGCCCCTCGGTGAGAAGGGGAGGGGGGACGGAGATGGCTCCCGCAGACGGCGACAGGGCCCCGACGATCCCAGTGACATGTTTGTGATGTACCTGGGCAATAAAGACGTGAGTTGGCTGGCTGGCCGGACCGTTGTTGCGTCGTATAAAGTGTGCTACTGGAGAGCAACAGTAGCTCAGGAGTTGGAGAACCAGCAACCTTCTGGTAACCAGAAGGCTGCTGGTTCAATCACCGAGTGTCAAGGTGTCCCCGAGCAAGACACTTCACCCTCTCCTGACGAGCTGGCTACTGACTTGCATGGTTGACTTTGCCGTAGGTGTGTGAATGTGTTCATGAATGGGTGAATCTGAGGTAATTTTGTGAAGCACTTTGAGTGGCCACTGATTAGAAAAGAGCTGTATAAATGCATTTCATGTACCATTTGTTACCGACACGTGGGTGAGGAACGTGGGGATGGCGTGTTGAACCCTACACTCTCTCTCGTGCCTCCGTCAGTCCTCCGGGGACTTCATAGGCATGGCAGTGAGGGAGCACGACCTGTACTGCATCTACAAGCTCCACGGCAAGGAGTATGAGATCCAATCGGGAACCATCAGCCGCTCCGTTTCAGTGCCGGCCATGTTTGACAAAGTGGACCTTCACAGGTAACTTTCTTTTAAATCCTGCACCTGGACATAGTCCTCTTGGACTACATGGAAGGGGAGTGGATAGTGCTCATTGGATCCGGCCACAACTCATGCTAGTTGTTTTTGTAAATGTTTGCATCGTGTGTTCCATCGTTTAGGATTTACCAAGACGCACAAGTGACCTACACCAAGTTCTACTCGTCCAGCAAGCCCGAACCGGCCGTGATCAGCGTCAAGCAGGGAGACATGCTGGAGAACCTGCTGAGCCTGAACCCCAGTGATGTGGTCTTCTACGTGGGAGGCTTCCCGGCCCACTTCACTGTAAGCTAACCGTGTAGTGTGGTCAGCCCCCCGGCTTCATTCGCCATAGAACAGGCCAGTCACACAGGAAACGAATGTGAGGCACACTGTGCTGCCTCACATCCTTTGGTGTCTTCAACAGTGTTATAACCCTGTTCTCTCTGTTTGTATTTCACCTCAGCCCCCGGCGTCTCTCAACTACCCCAAGTACAAAGGCTGCATTGAGTTCTCGTCGTTCAACGACAGATTAATCAGCCTCTATAACTTCAAGGAGGCCGTCAAAATCAACCAGGAGATCCCATGCAAGAGGTCATTATTTTCAGTGTTATATACTGTATATATATACTGTACTTTGTGCTCTCTACTACCAATAGTCATATGGATATGGATGCATGAAAGCACAATTTAGTGGGTATTGCGACAATATCTGGGCTCAATTCTTGAGCCTCACAAGAAGAGCTCACAAGTCAGGCTTTTTCAGCTTGGGCGATTTCTGGTTTGTTGTCATGATGTGATGTTTGGGTTCTAACTGAAGTTGTATGTGCTTCCTAGGTACATCCCAGCAACAGACTCAAAATACTTTGACGGCACAGGCTACGCCAAGTTAGCTATCGAAAAGCCGCAGTCGGTTCTGCGGCTGGGTCAGAGCCTCACCACCCGCTCTATCGACGGCCTGCTCCTCTACATAGGCAACCAGGTACAGACTCGTTCACCTCACGTATCATGGTTCCATCAAATCCTAACACAATTGAATGAATATTCAAGATTTCAAGAGTTTTATTGGTCACATGCATATACAAGAAATGCAGTGAAATGAAAAGTGGCAGTGCCTGCAGAGATTGTGCAACATTCACAAATAGACAAATAGAATAAAAATAAGAAATATAATAACAATTAAAACAATTAGCCCTATTGGCTCTGACGATTGGAATGTGTTTACACAATTGTATTAACATGATACATGATCATTAATACAAAATGAAAGAATGCACTTTTTATTGGCAATTTTTTGTTGTATTTTGATTGAACGTATTCTTTGATGTTGTATAGGATAAATATTACACTGTGGCGGTTGAGGGTGGCCATATTGTCATCAATACTAACCTGTCGCCTGCGCCAGTCAGAAGCAAGAAGAAGATCTTCCCTCTGGTAAGTGTCTCAACTCTCTACAAGAGCCAGGCTTTGATATCACTTGTGATATCAACTTGTAACGACCCAAGCTTCGCAAGGCCACTGTGAAAATAGATGGTTCAAATGTCATCCAAACATTGTTCTTCTTTTACAGCCGGATTCAGCAGAAATCCTTGTCATCCTTGAAAGTAAAACCAATCTGATGAAAGTGCGCATTGGTAACCAGGAGGTGGTCCAAGCAGCTGCTGAATATCATACGACAGACTTTGTGGAATTCTACATCGGTGGTGTGTCTTCTGACTTGAGGGAAAGGTATGAGGCTTTGATTCAAAGGGCTGTGCTTCCTACACCTGCTCTAACTGGTTTATTTAATCCGATCAAATTATTATTCAATGTTTCGCACCCCCCCCCCTCCCCCTGTCTACAATCGGAAAGCCCATGGGGGACACACCCTAAAGTGATTTATATTTTTCTGGCAATCATCAAATGCAATCATTTCTTTTATCGGCTTACAGGTATAACATCACCATACCGGCTATCAAAGGGTGTGCCAGAATCGTGAAGGTGGACAACCAACACGCTAAATACCTGGAGGTGGTCGGCGTCAGCAAGGGTTGCCCCACAGACTTATTGGTGAGGAATCTGGACATCTTGCATTCATTGCTATTCCCAACTCATCCACCCTTCTACCGAACATGGTGCTACGCTGTACCCGTTTATTGAAGCATTCTTGTGTCGCCCTCTCTCCTTTTCGTAGGCTATTCGTAAAGCAGAGTTCAACCTGAATAGCTCACTGGTAGTCAAAGCGGCTCCCATTAGTCTAGACGGGGACGTCAGTGTGTCACTGGGCTTCAGGTCCACCGAGGACCAGGGTCTCCTGCTGGAACAGAGACAAGCGGTGAGTCCCCATGCTCTCCCCTCTAGCCTTTCGCTGTACTAGGTGTTTCCTCAGGTGGCTTATCCCGATCCTCTTATGCTGTGCACCTCAGATCAGCGGGCTTAAGCTGGAGCTGGTAGACGGCTACGTCAAACTGAGATTCGGAGACAAGGTGTTTAAATCGATCAAACAATACAAGGACGGCCAGTGGCATTACTTGACTGTAACCAAATCTGGAGCGAGGTAAATATACCTGGTGGATGGATGGATGGATGGATGGATTGACAGACTGAAGTGTACATGTCAGACAATCTGTTTTTGAAAGAGCATGGATATATGAAAATAAGCATGTGCGCTACATCAAACACTTCCATCCTGTCTCTACCTAGGATTGATCTACTCATCGACGATGTAAGAGGAGCCCTGCCGCAGCCCGACGAGACATTCCAACCGGACCCCAACAGTATGGTCTCCCTCGGGAAGGACACCTTCAAGGGATGCATCTCAAACGTCTACCTGAAACGGTAAGCGCTGTTCATGTAGCACACGGCTGTAGTTACATCGCAGTACAGTCATAGCGTTGGTACTCTATGGTGGCCGTCCGCTGAGATATGCACCCTTTTCCCCCGTTTTTTACAGACCGAGCCATCTGTATCGACCGGAGGACCTGAGCACCTTCCAGCCCTCTGGGAGTGTGGTGCTGGACGTGTGTTTGTCTGAAAGGCCTCCAATGATGATCCTGGACACATCCCGCCAGGTCAGGATAGCAGTTGATTGAGACAGTGGATTTTTATGGATTTATCTGTTAATTCAGATAAAGGAAGTCATGAAGCCTGACATTTTAATTTATTTGGGTGAAATCATCAAAGTATTGACCAACATGAATGGCTTACACCACATCATTGGTGATTCGGGAGTAGAGAGTAAGTCAAAGGGCCGACTTCTAAGGTTTTCAAAAGCAGATCAATGGAGTTAAGGTTAGGTCATTTGTATACCACACAGCAGTACAATAATTGTTGAATTGAAGAATTAAGAAAAATAATTGTTTCTGTTTGCCCCTTCAAACACATTTAATCTAAACCATACATATACTAGTTACCTCATCCTAACCCTAACCAGGACCAAAACCACACGAATACAAGTTACCTCATCCTTAACCTAACCCTAACCAGGACTAAGTGTTGTGCAGCAAGTTTCTCTTGTTATTAAGCCTGGTATAAATCTGTGTATTTTGTTTAAAACCTGCTTTGCGGCTTTGTTTCCAGAATTGAAGAAGCAGAAGGATGTCCTAAAAGCTGCTGACATTGAGAGACAATATATGAACTGAAAACTGTTACTAAACATTTCCCATGTATTTGACAAGATCAACAGTTATGTTACCGAAACCATTTTATTGTATGTATGTATGTCTGTCTGTCTTTTTATTATTATAATGAAAATAAGTAGAATTAAGAATCTATTCATGTCTGTCATGTCTTTCTTCATCTCACACAATAATACAGTAATCATCTAAAAATGATTTCTCACTAACCATCCACTGGATGAATGTATGAATGTTATCTAAAAGGGTCACATTATTCTTTATATACACTTTAAGATAGTAACACTGGACTGAATGAAATACAACCAATCCTCACCCTAAAATATTAACCAGTATTCTCCAGTAACTATTCAATATAAATCACAGACAGCCTTAATTGTAGGTGGAGGTGGGGTGGATGGTGTGTTTGTGTCTGTGGTTAAGAAGCAGAAGTATTAAATCCTGTGCTTGATCAAATAACAAATTATGTTTTGTCTCATTCACTTCCACTAATAACAACACTAATTCTAATTTTAATTGTAATGATTGTTCTTCATTATGGTCTTCAGTGAACTATGAGGTATCCAGTCATTGTTGAGTATATATTTATATATGAATAAATATATACATATATATTGAGATGGGAGACAGCAGTATTTCACCTCAAGATGAAGTCACTCTCTCATCTGTACTGTTATTTATATCCTGTGTTCACAAGCACTAACATCTCCATCAAATCAACCCCACATTTCCACAAATTACTCACTTAACAAATCAATGAATTCATTAACTTTATACAGAATTAATGTGCAAAAACAGATGGACACACACAGACACATCTGATGACACACAGATGAACACAGACATTTCAACAGTTAACTAACTAAAATAACTAAAATTAACTAAAATAAATGTGCCACGCAATGGCAGCAGTATAAATGACCAACAATGTTTTAATCCAAAACAGGGATTTTTCTGTATATGAAGATTTATTTTGTTGTTGTAAGTAGCATACACAATATCGTAGAGAATTAAATTGTCCTTGAAAATTAACAAAATTTGTAAATTATATTATTTGCTATCATATATTACCTTTTGTATCCATTAATACTTTTCTTCACGAGGTCAATAACAAATGATTGACATACGATCAAAATAAATTCCTCATAAATAGATGACTGAGATGTTGCTATAGTGATGGTTTCTACACATTCTCAAGCTCTGAGTATTAGAAACATATGGGGAGCGTAACATGCCGATGCAGAAGTAAATTATTTACACTTAATAATAGTATATTAATTGACCATGAATTAGTTAATTAATGCAGTAATAAGCATTAGCTAACAGCTACTTAAACATTAACTAATGGTCTAGTAATCATAACTAATCATAACTCATGACTAATAGTGTTATTTATTTATTATGGTGTTCAAGTATACATGTAATCATTATTTAATCTAAGGGTTAGAGTTGGACCCAAATCCTCTAATCCTTACTATAACCCCTAAACTAATGCTATATTATAATGCTTATAAATGCTTGTACTAATGTTAATCAATGTACCCTTATTGTTAAATGTTACCAATCAAATTCTTTATAGACCTTATCTAGAGCTTAACTGCCATCTCAGCGATGGTACGCCCAAGCGCCTTTGCTGTCAATCAGAATGGCTCCAATTATTTGAACAAATGAAATCTAATATCGAAAAAGATTTGTATGTTACTTTCAAAAGTGGTCCCGTATACACTGTTGGCGTAGAGACCCTGGTGTTACATTTACCACCAGGGTGCATGTCCAGAATGTACACATTTATGTGCAGGGCTCATCTCAACGTATATGAGCCCCTTTTTCTGCAGAGAACACTTTCTTTCCTGTCTTCTAAATGTCCGTCAAACACATGGTGAAGTTTTCGACGTCATACGCAGAGCTGGAGGGTGCGAGCTGCTACTGGCCCTCTGTGACACTCGGCCTGTCTTTGTTTTCTGTCTGCTTCCCGTCTGCGGTGTCAGGTCGCCTCGCAGCCGATGGCGAACGTGTCGCTGGTGTCAGAGTGTACCGAGCCTGCCTCGCTCCAGCACGCCTACCGCATGGGGGCCGCGGTCAGCAGCCTCAGCTACAGTCTGCCCCCACAGGCCCTGTTGCCAAAGTACGCACAACCCTACCCAACCCTTCCTTGACTACCCAACTAGTGCACTCTACTACATGAACTACTGCACTAACTCAGTTCAATACTTGTTCCCATATTGTATATTAAGACACACACATGTGGTCACACACACACAAACATGCACACAAGCACTCACACACACAAGCATGCACACACACTCAAACAGACACAAGCACATACGTGCGCACACACACAGAACTAATCGTTTGGGACCTTTTATTTCTCGCCCATAGGCCCCACTTCTCTCTAGACGTCCGGACAAGGTCTCCAGAAGGTTTGTTGTTCTTCGCTGCGACCAGAAGGGGGAACTCTCACCTGGCTGTCTACATGTCCAAGGGCAGAATCCGATTCTCTGTGGGCAAACAGAAAGAGATCTTCAACCGGGAGAAATACAACGACGGGAAGTGGCACTCGGTCAGTGAACGTCACATCATCGCAAAACCGTTTCAGGGCATTTATCCTGTCAATCAGTCATCTGTCATCCTGTTGACTCTTGGTTCTCATGTGCAGGTCATGTTCAGCTTGGACAAGAAGAAATTCCGATTGGTTGTGGATGGAATCAGGGCTCAGGATGGCCAGCTGACTAATGATGAGGTTGCTTCGCTGGAGCTACTGTCCCCGCTCTACCTAGGAAGTGCCCCTGAATCCCTTCACCAGTATTTAAAGGTAAAATACATTGTTTAAAAATACATAGCCCACTGTATTGCTGTGTTGTATTACAGTTTTCATTCTATAACATTTGCAATTCCATACTTTCCAATTATACATTTAATTTGACAGATTTAAGAACCAGACTTTTTCATTGATCAGTGTTATACAGCTTGAGACAGATTGATGTGTGGCTATCAAGATGCATTGGTGAAAGGGAGTATGTCACTGTTGCGTACACACATTCATGTACTGCCTTGAAAGGCCATCATGTTGAACAGGGATACTTGATTTTTTTAAAGAAGATGTTTACTTGAGTAATACTTGAGGGGTTTTAAGTCAGATTAAAACTCTCAGGGGTTTTAATCTGACTTTGAACATTATATTAACTTTATATGATTTTGTATTCGTCCACCTTTAGCGGAAAAGCCTACGCAAGCACAGTGTGTTGGGCTGCCTCCGCAACTTCCAAATGAACGGCCATGCTATGCTGAAACCCACCACCAATCACGGAGCCGGTCCCTGCTTTGATGGACCATTGCAGAGCGGTGCCTATTTCCCGGGGAGCAATGCTCACGTTGTTATCGGTGAGTCCACTGAAGTAATTGCATTTTTACGGCATTTGTCCGATAGTCGTTAATTAATTTTTTTTTCTATATCCCTTAGAGGACGACTTTGTGGTGGGCGACAACTTTGAGCTGCTGTTTGACATCCGACCGAGGAGTCTAACCGGGGTCCTGCTTCATGTGGGGAATTTCAGCCGAGCCAAGCATGGAGCCAAGGCGGGACACCACCTCAGTCTCTACATGCTCAAAGGAGAGGTGAGCTGTTTCATAGTAAAGTAATGGGTTGCATTGGCTGCAATATCAACCCAAGTTATCCATTTTGATGTGTGATGGTCCAGATTTTATTTTGATCTTGATCTTGTATGTAGTACATTTGGAACCGATTATATCGCCTAGTTAGGCCTCCACTTCTTCATGAATGCTTCTGTTTTTATCATGCTCTGACCTACAGGTAATAGCACAGGTGAACAACGGAGCAGGTGAATTCTTGGTGTCAGTCATGCCCAAGACTGCATTGTGCGACGGGACATTCCATAAAATATCAGGTAGACTCCAGGTCAAGGGTTTCATTACAACCCATGGTCACCACAAAGGTCACAGGATTGATATGTTACAATAAAATTGACGTTGAACAATTAAACAGTAGAAAGTGATTAACATTCAGCTGCTGTTTGTGTGTGTGTGTCTCCTAGTGATCAAAAGGTATAATGTGGTGCAACTGCATGTGGATACTGTGGACAACCACAAGATCGGGCCTCCCTCCTCGTTGATGACTCTCACTAGAGACCCCCTGTATGTGGGAGGCATCCCAGGTAGGTTGGACACAAACATAAAGGGCATTAATTAATGCTTTGATCAGAAACATGAGGCCTTTCCCTCAATTCTGACATTTGCATTCACACATAAATCCCCTCTGGGTATAATCCATAATCCATGTCTGGCTTACATTGCATGTGTGAAATGGCTAATATTATGGTGGGAATCAAATCTCCAACCCTGGCTGTTACACAGGGCCACGGTAGACACGTCAAGACCAGACCAGACTGAACGGCAGATCAGGGATTTAGCAGACGCTTTTAGCCAAAGCAACTTCCGAGTATACAATCAATATTACAGTAACTACAAATTGGAGTGCTGCATGACCAAGTGCTCACGATGCAGTGCTATTTAAACGTTGCAGCAAAGCTCTGATGCATCGGGCAGTAAGGCAGCAAGCATGGAATAGATGAGTCAGTTGGTGAGGTGTTCCCAATAGAGCTTAAGATTCTAAAATATATGAAAATATTTTAATTATATATATTTATTTCTATATAAATATATGCATATATATACAATTAAAAGCAATAATATACAAAATCATAGTAATGTTAATAATAATAATTATAAGAATAATATAGTAATACACAATTATAATAATATTTGT
>OMLJ01001493.1:0-11619 GCA_900302595.1 Gadiculus argenteus | reverse complement strand
TATATATTAAACTGACAGAGCATAATAGAGAATCACCCATCCCATCCCGGTCACCTCTCTCGTTATGAGACGCATTCCATTGACACATTTGCATGGTCAACTCTGTGTTTTCCTTTGCCCAACCCTTCATTTTGTCCAACTGTCTCTCTATTGTGGCTGAATTGTTGCTGTTCTTTTTTGGGGAACATCCATTTGTTCATTCATCATTTGAAAAATACAACCATGTTTTCAACTCATGTTAAATAAAAACCTTTTGGGGTGTTTTTTCATTCTTTTAGTGGCCATTTCACAGATGGCTTCGTGATTATTTGAAGTTGTTGTGCTACTGGGTTGCACTTTACGGTTAGCTTACCCACCCACCCCTTGATATCCTACTGTGAAATGTTATTTCACATACGCTATTTCAAAAGGTTATGGGATATGATATCACCATATTTGTTTATTGTATAGTTAAGAAGGTACACATTTTGAAGTTGTTGTTTTATTTATCGTGTGCATTTTACAGAAGTTTTAACAACCCTTATTGATTCACACAATTAGTTGGCTAAGGGGCCATATTTTACAAATATTTATTGAAAACCCATTACATGCGAGTTTAAAAGTTTATAAGATATGGCTAAATGTACCTTTCTTGTAAAGTGCAACCTAATATTAGAATTTTTGACCAAGCAAATGACGTGAAGTTTGCCTTTATCAGCGAGTTTACACTTGTGGGGTCATTTCTGGCATATAATACTAGAGTTGACACAATCGTTTATGAGCAAAATTGTACAGTAAAAGGCACTATGGCAAATAGGCAAGTACGATTGCATCGAAATTCATTGGAATATTTGTGTCATTATTTTGGTGATCATGTCATTCTCTCCACCTTCATGTCAAGCATTTCTGTTGCTGCACATACACCATTGTTTATCAAGTCTTCTGTCATGTATCACTGATTTTAGATGCTCATTGTTTAATAGACTTTATCTTACTATACTTTATCTTTAATAGATTACCATTTGTTGATATAAATTCACAAACAGCTAAAGCTATTCTGCTACTTTATTCAATCAATTCTGTTACTGACTTACTCAACTTTCTCTTTCTGGTTTTTATGTTTTATTTCAAATTACTTTTCGTTAAATTTTACGTTACAATTTTTGTTACTTTTCATTTAACTTATTTGTTCAAGAAACAACTGATCGAAGCACGCCGAGAACACAGCCTTCTAGCTACCCTTACAAACCTGTCTTTTCAACGAGATCTTATCAGGCGTGGTCGGCTGTTCCTGTCGCCGTCCCTAACCAAGCCAAGACTGGGTTTGGCTCCCTCTCCAGTTCATCTTCCAACACGCCCAATGCCTCTCCACTGAAATCTGTCTGGTCCATCACCTCTGCCTCCCCCATCAAGACAAACATCCCTGGATCACCAGCCTCTTCTGTCAAGTCAGCTAGTGACATGGCCTCCCCCATCCGTTCCTATCGAACAATTTCTTCTCCAATAAAGACTGTTGTGCAACAGACCCAATACCAAGTACCAGTCTCCTCGAATCTACTGGCCTCCCCAGGAAAAAGTGCCCCAGACCCTGTATCTGTGAAAGGATTGGCAGCCATGTCTGCAAGGACCTCCCCCATAACCACTGGAGGTGGAAGTTCTCCTCTGGATAGGTCATGCTTAGCTATGACACCCCCAGGCTCTCCAAAGTCCTCCTATAACATGTACAGTCCGTCCCTGCCATACAATTCTGTGATGGGCTCTGGTGCCTCAGTATCGTCCTCGTCTCCCATTAAAACAGTTCCTGGACTTTCGTCTGGTCGGTCCGCCGCAGATCCATCAGGTCCTTCACGGAGCATGTTCTCCTGTCTCTCCTCGCCACTTAAAAATAATAACCCTCCTAGTGCAGCATCTTTGATCAACGGAACAGTGTCCCCCAATCACCATTATCGTTCCTCGTCCCCGACCTCTCATCTCGCCAGCAGTCTTCAGGAGAGGATACAAGCAACAACCAATGCAGCAACAACAAGCGTCAATGCAGCCTTTGACGAGGTTGAAAAGACATTTAACTCTTGCTCTGCCGGCTATGGTACACTGAAGTCCATGTCCTCCTCTGCGTCGTCCTCATATCAGTCGATTCGGTCCTCGAGTTCCCTGTATGCTTCACTACGATCCCCTCCTACCTCGACCAACGCTGTAACATCCAGCACCATGACTGTGCCAGTATATTCAGTCATAAACGTGCTGCCGGAGCCCCAGTTTAAGAAGCTCCCTGAAGTTTCAAGGTCGGCCGCTGCCCTACTCTCGCCTCGTAAAGCAGGCTCTGCTGAGGGGAGTAACCCTCAAGCACAGTCAACCTTCGCCAAAACTCTCTCACCCGCAAAGTCCTCTCTCGGTATACCACCAGCCGCCCTCAAATCAACAGCCTCGTCAGCACTATCTTCTAGCCAAGAGATTCTGAAGGACGTAGCTGAAATGAAAGAGGACTTAATACGGATGTCCGCAATCTTGCAAACAGAGCCGACTTCCAAAGCAAGTAAAGGATTTCAAACAAATTCTCCAAAGGAGGTTAAGGTAGAGGACGAGGAGCCATATAGAATAGTAGAGAAAGTAAAGGAAGATTTGGTCAAAGTTAGCGAGATCTTGACAAAAGATACAGTCAAAGATGGTAGGCCAAGGACTTCCTTGGATGAGATGCAATATGCAAAGGTACCTGTTGAGCAACCGGCAAGCAACTGGAGCTATCCCCCGAGATACGAGACTGTAGTACCGCAAATCAAAACAAAGACTGTAGTAGACAGGGATTTCAATCTAGCAAAAGTGGTCGACTACCTAGCGCATGATGTCGGTAGCAACTCTTTTTCGAAAACACCAGCAGAATCAAAGCGTAAAGGAGATGAGAGAAAGAGGGAAGGTGAGGAGAAGCAGAAACGTGTCCTGAAACCTGCCATGGCGGTTCAGGAGCACAAACTGAAAATGCCTCCATCAAACATGCGCTCCTCTGCTTCAGACAAAGAGCTCAGTAAGCTGGCAGACGTGCTTTTTGGAGCTGACACGGTTCTGGAATCTCCTGAAGATATGTTACATGAACAAGACAAGAGTCCACTCTCAGACAGCGGCTTTGAAACGAGGAGTGAAAGGACTCCCTCAGCACCTCCGAGTGCAGAGGGAATGGGCCCAAAAGGCCTTTTTCAGGACATTCCCATTCCTCCAGTTATCACAGAAACTAGAACTGAAGTTGTTCATGTAATCAGGAGTTATGAGTCCCCAGAAGATAATAATTCAACTGCGATGGACGATCCCCATAATGTCAGGTACATTGATTCTGAAGCCAAAGGGCATTCAAATAAAAATGCATCGTCGCCAGATCAGAGCAAGGGCTATACAATAAAAATCAGCCCAGAGGAGGATCCAATGGGGAAAGGAATGCGAGTGAAGGAGGAAACTCATATCACAACCACGACCAGGATGGTATACCATAAACCTCCGGGCAAAGAGGTACCATCAGAGAGGTGTGAGGAAACTATGTCTGTTCACGAAATCATGAAAGCATTCCAGTCAGGTAGGGACCCTTCTAGAGAAATTGCTGGACTTTTTGAGCACAAGGCTGGCAATGAGGAGGCGTCACATAGAGTATTGGAAGGCATTAACTCTAAACCTAAGGTAGAAAGAATTATTGAAGTTCACATCGAGAAAGGCAACAATAAAACTGAACCCACTGAGGTCTTCATCAGAGAGACTAAGAACCACCCAGAGAAAGAAATGCACTTCTATTCTGGGAACAGACAGCAAGATGAGGGTGAGGAATCAAATCCAGCCTATTTTGATTCCTCAAGAGTGAACACGCCAATGTCGCAGGAGGAAGACAGCCGCCCTAGTTCAGCACAGCTCATCGCAGATGACTCCTACAAAACCTTGAGGCTACTTAGCCAGCAGTCGGTAGAGTACAATGAGGATGAGTCGTCAGAGCTTAGAGGAGGGTCGTATAACTTTGCTGAAAAAATGCTCCTTTCTGATAAACTTGACCAATCTCATTCTGACACTGAAGAGTACCTCAGAGATAGGTCTCACTTTCACTCACCGGATCGTACCAATAATTCAGAGGGTCGGCCGAGTAGTCCAAGAACAGAATATGTCTTCAGGTCATCAAGGAATGTGTTTGACAAATCTGGTAGAATGGCTAATGTTGAGGACAACTTTGACAAACTGACCCTTTTGCAGTATTCCTCGGAGCCTGGTAGCCCAAAGCACTCTGTTTGGATGCGAGTGTCAGATGACGCACAACATAAAAACAGAGAGCAGATCATGTATGAAGATAGAGTTGACAGGACTGTGAAAGAAGCAGAGGAAAAACTCAGTGAGGTGTCTCAATTTTTCCGTGATAAAACAGAAAAGCTTAACGATGAGCTTTCGTCTCCGGAAAAGAAGTCTCGTCGATCAGACTTCAGGGAAACACGATCTGGGCCTAGCTCCACACATAGCAGTCCTGAGCGGTCGGGTTACAGGAATGGGGCTAGTGGGGAGGAATGGAGTAGAGAAAGGCTTAGAGAGAGATTCACCTCCAGCGATAGAAAATGTGCCAGCTTACCCAGCAGCCCGGAGAGGAGAGTTCTTTTACAGTATACTGATTCAGACAAAAGGCAACAGGGAGATGCGTCGTCACAGGGTAGCACAGGTGATTCCCCCAAGCCTTTTCAAATGTCATCTTCCAAAGTCAGTGCGGTGAGGCTTAAGTTTGAACAAGAGGCCCAGAAGCAAGAACAGTCTCCTCAACGGGTACCAAATTCAAATCCTCCAATTAGAAAGCTACAGGAAAGTAAGCTGCCTGTATATCAGGTGTTTACTGGTCCCAATGTTCCTAAAGGTGCAGATAGTCCAGGGATCCAGAGAAAAGGTCTCGCCAGTGAGCCCAACTCTCCCAAACATGACTCTTCTGATAATGAACCAGAGAACATATTCAAAACATGGGAGAAACGGGGAAATGGGAACTTTCAACCCCAATCACCAAAATTATCTAGCGCCATGATTCATGATGCCATCAAAGATAGCAATAATCACGACTCACATATACAGGAGACCACCAAGAAAATTATCTACACCGAACTTGTAGTGCGGGACAACCCAAGTAGTAATAGCGGTCTAAAAAAAAACTCGGAATCACAAATTCCTGCTAAAATATCCTCTGAATTCTCAGAGAATTGCCAATCCACTGTTAAATCATGTACTTCTGTTGGGTCTCATATACCTACTTTAGCTAGAAATCGGTTGCAAGGTGGCTCTGAAACCATTACATCACCCAGTGGATCACCAGTAAGAAGATCTACTGATATATTTGAAGGTAGCCAGTCAAATGTAGTGTGTAATGGTGTTGATAGTGACCAGATTGAGTATTTGGCTAATGTTACTCCGGTTGTTGTCACAGAGAAATTTAAAGATATTAAACCTTTACCAGTTTATGTTAGCATCCAGGTCGGAAAGCAATATGAGAAAGAAACAGCCACAGCGCAGCTTAGTACGTACAAAAAGATTGTAAGTCATGAAAGTAGGACGGTGCATGAGACTAGGGGTGCTTTTTACTCTGTCAAGCAAAAGCAGCCAACATCTCAAGGTAGCGAGGACACTATAGAGCAAGTAACAACCTATGTGGTGGACAGCTCTGTTAAGAGTCCCATCACCTTTGAGACCCCCAGCTCGGACGACTATGTGATGGCCGCTATGATCGGTATGCAAAGCTCAGTGCCAGAGGAATCCGAGGAAGAGGAAGCACAGACCTTCATCTACAAGGAGCTGCATACTGAAAAGAACAAGCCATCGTCCTCTGATACTGCCCTTAAAAAACAAGACGCCGGAAGACAAAAGTCAAAGTCAGAGAAGAGATTAGCTTACATCGAGTTTCCTCCTCCTCCTCCGATAGAAGCAGGGCAGTCTGAGCCTCCAAAGAAAGGGTCTTGTGTCTCCTCAGAGGCAGAGACAGAGATGATGGAGGTGAATCTCCAAGAGGAACACGATAGGCACCTCCTTGCCGAGCCTATTATCAGGGTCCAGCCTCCCTCCCCTGTTCCCCCTGGAGCTGACGACAGTGACTCCAGCGACGACGAGTCCGTGTTTCACCCGATCCCCCTCAAAAAGTACACCTTTAAGATGAAAGAGGAGGGAGACAAACTTCTCAAGCCCAAAAAGGCTGAGAAAAATGATGGTAAAGACGTCAACGGTGTTGTAAAAGGAGAGGAGCTTGACTTTGAGTCAAACGGCAACGACCAGTCCATCACTGACTGTTCTATGGCCACCACTGCAGAGTTCTCCCATGACACTGATGCCACCGAGATAGACTCTTTAGATGGGTATGACCTTCAGGATGAGGACGATGGATTGAGTGAGGATCCCAAAACGTCTAGTCTATCGATGGACTGCAAAACGACCGACCGCTCTTTTAGTCAGTCCAAGCTTGAGGTCATAGAGGAAGAGAAGTGCGAAGAAGGAGGGGATAGTGGCAAAGCAAAGGCCAGCACGTCAGAGCAAGGCGATGGCGAGGAGGTGGATTACACCCTTGAGGGAAGACACCCAGACAGGCCGCACTTTGGAGAGAATTACTTCGGCTACCAGCTCGAAGAGGAACTGAACTCGACCTTTAAAACTGTCGCCACAAAAGGCCTTGACTTTGATCCCTGGTCAACCAAAGGGAGCGACAGTGATGGAGTGTTTGATTCCAAAGCAAAAGAGGAAGACCCCAAGCCCTTTGGTTTATCAGTGGAAGACAAGTCTCAGGCCACCACACCAGACACGACGCCCGCTCGAACTCCGACTGACGAGAGCACGCCGACTAGCGAGCCAAACCCCTTTCCCTTCCACGAGGGGAAGATGTTTGAGATGACGCGCAGTGGTGCTATTGACATGAGCAAGCGGGACTTTGTTGAGGAGAGGCTACAGTTTTTCCAGATTGGTGAGCATTCCTCTGACCCTAAAACAGGGGACAAGGGGAGAGGGGGCCCGATCCTGGGGGTGGTTTCCTCTCAGTCCACAACAGGGGAGAGGGGCACAGTAGAGGGGAAGGTTATAGACACTACCACAGACAGCAGCACCATACCACCAACAACACCAGCAGCGACAGCCGCAAAATGCAGCCCTGCACAGACCGCCAATGGCACTAGCACCGGCTGTACCGGCACCCATGCCCCCAGCGGTGAAGCCGTAGCCGAACCTCCCTCGTCATGCACAATTACAGCCTCTAAGGTCGATTCCAAATTGCGTACCCCCATTAAAATGGGCATAGCGGCCTCCATAACTGTGAAAAAAGACTCAGGGGATCCCCCCGATGGTAAAGCTGCGGTGGCAGAGGGTCAAATAGTGCCAGAGTACATCAGCATAGAGGGCCACAGAGCCGAGGGCCAGCCTAGCGGACACACCGAGGCCAAGGTAGAGAGGCAGGATTACCCCGCCGAGAACAGCAACAACAACAATAACTTAGAGTCCTCCAGTGTCCAGGCCAACTACATTCAATGTGGCAGCGTGGTGTTTAACTTGCAGTCGTCCTCCCAGCCCACCCTGCAACAAGCCAGCAGGATAGAAGCCCTATGCTACCCAGAGACTCAGACAGTGGAAAAGAGCAGTTGTAGTCAGACAGAGGAGACCAAGAGCCAAACAGTTAAGGAAAGCGAAGCCAAACAGCCGAAGTCGAGGCTTCCGGTGAAGGCTTCAGGGTGGTCCTTCCACACAACACAGGGGACAGCCATAGGCAAGCAGAAGCCAAAACAAGCGGTGAAGGCCGAGGTCAGGAAGAGAGCCGAGCCGGCGGTTGCCAAAGTAGAGCCCAGGTCTAGGATACCGATCAAGGGTGTGAAGAAGTGCAGCGCTGTCTGCTCCCTCACGTCAGCTCAGGTCACCTCCCAGCCCACAAGGGCCTTAGCCACAGAGAGGGGAGCCATACAGCTGCCCTCCAGACTGCCACTGAAGGACAAGATCCAGGTCAACCGAGAGCAGACAGCAGCGGGCAGGCAGGACAGGCAGGAGAACCCTAGCGAGCTCTGTAAGCGCAGCATTGAGTACTTTAAGGGCCTTAGCGGGGAGACCCAAAAGCTGATGGACTGGCTGTCAGACGAGGAGAAAAAGACGCAGACAGAACAGTCGGAGCAAGACAGCACCTCCCGGAGCACCTCTCTGTCGGATGCCTCCCAGCCTTCCCAGCCCTCCCAGCCCTCACGCTCATCCAGGTCTGGTAGAGGCTCGAGGGCTGAGGCCGGGGCCGCGTCCGTTAGGGCAAAGGCGGCAGCGACGGACAGGGCCTCCGGCAGTGAGAGGAGCAGAAGGAGTAGGCGGACTGGTGGGAAGGAGGGCAGTCAGGGACTCACGGGGTCTCGAACGCCCCCCGTCGCGGAGATCAAGCCTAGTTTGTAAAACTTTCACACTATGTTTAAAATACATCTATATATTGACATATATTTGATATATTTCACTCTTAGTTGCATGACATCGTTGTGATCGTTTAAATGATGGATTGACTGGAATGCCTGTGGCGTGTTTATAGTATTATTCGCTCAAACTGTAGATTGTCATTTTAAATTTCATTTTCATGTCATTTCTGTACTGTGTACTGTGTTGCTGTACTTGTCCTTTAGATTCTCTGTTTTCTACCCCCTTTCCCCAAAACCTTTTCAATATCCCCGTAGAGTAAGCATGCCAGTAATAGTGACTGGTTTCATCTGGCAAAAGCCAGTCTGTTGTCTGACAACTCCAGAGTCTGTCCGTCTGTCTGTGCGGGGTGGCTACCAAAAAAAAAAAAAAAAAAAGATATTCTGTTCCTGCCCCATGATGTCGATTTGTCATGTACTATAGTATGTGTTAGTGACCAACACACAAGGCTGTCCGCATGCTACGTAGCAGTGTACTGTAAGGTCCGCCACCGCAGTCTTCAGGAACTACATGAGTCTTAATTGTTCCGAGTCATGGTTTGCATTTGTTTTGTGTTTCTTTTTAGAGTTACTGCCTGCATAGACTATAGATACGGCGATGCACTACTTGCCCTATGAACACATTCTAGTCCTCATATGTCTAGTCAGACCAATTATCTTTCTTGCCACTTTGGGATAAAACCGTGGGAACTTTTTTCAGAGCAATTTGTGATATTGATAATATATACAATATATATTCTACATTCAATTCATACACGAAGTCTGCGAAGAGGTTTTGCATATAACCCAAAAATGTGCAAACATATTGTGACAAATGCATCAAACTTAATT
The DNA here is from genome assembly GCA_900302595.1 of Gadiculus argenteus. Taxonomy (NCBI): domain Eukaryota; kingdom Metazoa; phylum Chordata; class Actinopteri; order Gadiformes; family Gadidae; genus Gadiculus; species Gadiculus argenteus. Next base: position 2,407 of record OMLJ01001493.1, on the reverse strand, counting down.
TAAAAACTTAAAACTACATTTTTATGAAGCAAAAAAATCCAAACACAAGTGGCCAGAAAAATAAACAGAAAACATCAATACAATACATATTTTTCTCTTTTGACACATATAGCAGTCTCTTTAGCAAGAGAGTGGAACGGGGCTCCATATCTTACCCGCTGTCCTCTACCCACGCCAGGTCCCCAAAGTCCCTGCGAGCGCACGGACCTGCGGATGGCCATCGTCGCTGATCACCTGGGTCTCAGCTGGACAGGTCAGGCTCCGCCCCCGCGGTGCTCTCTGTCTCTCCTCCATCTTACACCGCCTGTTCCTCAGGAAACACAACTCACTGACTGATCTCCAGTGCCATCTACAGGCCGACGGAGTACTTGCTTGCACTGCTTCACGGGACTGCAATAATAGAGACTGTTGATGAATTATGTTGCATATTCACTTAAATACTTACTGTTTTATGTGGTATAATTTCCTTAATGGTACTAATCACTTAAGACAGCTATATTATCCGATTACATAATTATCGATTTAACATTTTTCTCCACCGTATAGCATTTCGGTAGCATCGGCTATAAACAGATCACGTAGCTTCGCGTCTATAGGCTTTATTTTGCTCTCCAACGAACGTTCAAACTCGTTATCATATTGAACATATCCCAGATCCATTTTACACTGGAGTTCCCCTTTAAATCAACTTTAGTCGATATCCATACACGCCCTGTTGTAAACACGCCCTGTCGATATCCTGTCGTAAAATGCTGATGTTTGTTTATATACTATATATATGTGTGTGCGTGTGTGTGTGTTAACCGCAGAGTTGGCACGGGAGATGAACTTCACTGTGGATGAGATCAACCACATAAGACTAGATAACCCCAACTCTCTGACAGCACAGAGCTTCATGCTGCTAAAGAAATGGGTCAGCCGAGATGGGAAAAATGCCACAAGTAAGGCTTCATCAGTCTCTCTCTCTCTCTCTCTCTCTCTTTCTCTCGTTAAAATAGCAAAGTGCCTCCTCACATTCTCACAAGTTAAATATCTGGCGTTAATATTGTACGATAATTGTATTCTTCAGTGGTATCAATGTGTCTTAATCCTGTTTGTTCTTCTCCACGACAGCGGATGCCTTAACTGCAGTGCTGACCAAAGTCAATCGGATGGATATTGTGACTTTGCTGGAGGGCCCGATATTTGACTATGGTAACATTTCAGGCACAAGATGTTTTGCCGATGATAACGCGGTTTTCCGGGATCAGGCTGATGGTAAAGTTTAGCTCTATCTAGCTGACCTCTTGCCTCTCCCTGTAAAACACTCCCTTGTTTCTGTTGTATTCTATTTTTATTAGTGCCAAGGCCATTTTCCCAGCTAGGGATAATAGAGTCCATGGTGTTTTAGCCTGTTGGCTTTAGCCCAACACGATGCTGTTAGTTTTGAACTGTTATTATCCCTGGGTCTGGGTAACTGGCCTTCAGATTTCCCCGAACCCATTCCCTACACCTGGGATTTGCCGTTGATTAAAATAAGTCGCCCTAACTAATATAGTTTTCCTCAGTCCTATTTGCCTTTATGTCACAGCATAACGAAAATAATAATAGCATGCACTTCAAGTTCAAATGATGTAGCACTATGGAACTCAGTGTTCATTTGATTTTAAGGAAAAATGTCAGACTTAAATGCTTATTGAACAATATCAATTTGACCCTGTTATCACTATGCTAAGACACTGACTGTGAATATGTCATGGGCTTAGTGCATGCTTTAATAATGTACCTGTTTTTAAACAACCTTTGACCTTTAGTTGAACCTGCTTTTTTGTAATCTATTAATTTCCTCCTCATGCATGATCATGATATATATATAACATATATATGTATGTGTGTACACTACCCTGTTGACCTGTAGGTCTTGTTTAAGTTTAGATCTTTTTTAGTTTCCCTTCCGGTTCCTCTGAGCTCTCCTCGGATAGATGAGAGATCCTCTTCCTCTGTGAAATACCAGACTGCTCCTCCTCCACCACCTCCTCCTACTCCTCCTGCTCCTGCTCCTCCTCCTCCTCCACCTCCGCCATCCTCCTCCTCGCTTAGGTCGAGTTGACTCTAGTCAGTAGTCTTACCTGCTCATAACAGCCCAGAGCTGCTCTTAACCTCTTAAGAGTTGTGTGCTGTCGGTACCCCCCTTACCCCCCCCTATGTGTGCTTCATCCCTGACCTCCTCCTCATCATCGCCTCCATCCCATCATCACCTCCACACTCCCACTGTTCATCTGAAGACGCCTTTGACGCCAACATTTATTCAGTCTTTGTTGTTTCTCATTCACTCATATGCACTATGTCTTTGCTTTCCATTGCGCTCATTTCACCTTTTGTCACTTCTTCTTCTTCTCGTGTGTTTGTTTGGTGTACTTACTAACCC
>OMLJ01001490.1:0-10811 GCA_900302595.1 Gadiculus argenteus | reverse complement strand
TGAACGTGGGGGCGCCTGCAGCAGGGATGAACGCTGCCATCAGGTCTGCCGTCAGAGTAGCCCTTGCTCATGGGCACAAGGTTTACGGCGTCAACGATGGCTTCCAAGGGCTGGCCACCGGCGCGGTAAGCGCTCAGATCCATCATGGGCTCAGGTTTTATAGGAGGCATGTTGGCAGGCCAGTCATATCCTTTTTCTGCAGTTTTCTCTCATTACAGTTACATTACAGTTTACCTGCAATGGAAATTTTCATTACTCTGTTGCAAAGACTCTATGATCAAATAAAATGTAATATGTTGGCTACTAATATTAGCCATAAAAGTTGTGATTATGTACATCTTTCCTTTAAAAAAAAACAGTGTTATGAAATATTAGCATTCCACTTCATATACCATTAGGCATATGAAGTGCATTAATCTTCACCTCATCCTCATCCTCATCCTCCTCATCATCATTAATCTTCACCATGTATTTAAATCCCCTGTTTTCTACTGCAGTGTGGCTGGAAACACTGAACAGTCTAATCCTTGAGTGGTTGGTTTAGGTTTAGGTTTAACCCCCGGTGTGTCCGACCTCCGCAGGTGAGTGAGATGACCTGGCACCGTGTGGCGGGGTGGACTGGCCAGGGGGGCTCCCTGCTGGGGACCAAACGGTGAGGCCCCCCAAGTACTTATAATGTGTTCATATTTAACTCACCTGATCTAAAAGCAGGGCCAATAGGAGGCTGATGTCTCTGTGTCTCTGTGGCTTTCCTTCAGAACTCTTCCCAGTGCCTTCATGGAGAAGATCGTGGAAACCATCAGCAAGTTCAGCATTTCCGCTCTGCTGGTGATCGGGGGGTTTGAGGTACAGGTTGTTGTTTATAAAGGGGAACAGTCCACTAGGTCAACTCTGTTTCCACTAGGTCAACTCTTTGTGCTAAAGGTTGTACCATCAATTTTTCAAATCAGACCAATGGACAAAGCTAATCTGGGAAAACATTTCAGCGCATAAGGAGTTGATGTTGCAGACCGTACTTATAAGACGTAGTACTTGTAGTATACTTGTAGTAGTAGCAGTAAAGGGTGTACCTTGTGGACCCCCAGGCCTACGAGGGCGTGCTGCAGCTGTTCGAGTCCCGGGGCCGCTTCGACGAGCTCTGCATCCCCATGTGTGTCATCCCCGCTACCATCAGCAACAACGTCCCCGGCACCGATTTCAGTCTGGGAGCAGACACCGCCGTCAACGCCGCCATGGAGGTACGGACCGCTGTGTTGGCTGCTTTAGGTCCACAGTAACAGTGTCATGGTAGAGCCTGTACCAACACTATGAACGGGCAGGCTTGGATATTTGAGGGCTCGTAGTTGAGGGCTTGTAGTTGAGGGCTCTGAGTTGAGGGCTCTGAGTTACAAATTTTAGCAAATGTGATTTCTAAAGCTGAGTTGGATCCCATTATTCCCCAGCATCCAGCAATGGTCTGGCTACTGGCCGCCACCCCAGTACCAAGGGAATCGTTATGGGGCGGCATGTTTGACCTGTTGCAATGGTTTTCTCCTCAGGGCTGTGACACCATCAAGCAGTCTGCTAGCGGCACCAAGAGGCGTGTCTTTGTGGTGGAAACCATGGGTGGGTATTGTGGTTACCTGGCAACCTGCACTGGGTTTGCAGTGGGCGCAGATGCAGCCTACATCTTTGAGGACCCCTTCACCATAAAGGACCTGAAGGTGAGGGGGAACTGTGTGTGTTTTCTATGAAGGCGACACATCATGACCTCTGGGATATGGCTCAATAATGGGTCCTTCTGGTCACATGGCCTTCACCTCTATGTCGTTTCCTCCTCCTCCTCCTCCTTCATCCCCGTCTTAATATTGGTGACATTTCTCTGTTGATTTTAAAAGGAGAGCTTGAGCAGTGATTCTCCCCCTCTCCTCACAGACCAACGTGGAGCATTTGAAAGAGAAGATGAAGAAGGATGTTCAGAGAGGTCTCGTACTGAGGTAACCTCTCAGATTTGGGATCTGGCCCATATGTCATCATGAGGGGCCATGTTACCTCCCCTTTATCTGCTTTTCCCACCCAGAGAATTTGGCCTGGCAATGAGACGAGCTTCGAGCGTGCGAGTGCCACATGTGTGTGTGAATACACACACGCTAACGCAAGTGTACTGCACTTCTTTGTTTTTTGGATAACCGTTCTGCTGTTGGTGTTATGGTGCATAACGCGCAACACCATAATGCAAGAAAGCTTACATTTGGTGAAAAGAGTAGACTGCGTAGTAGAAGTGCTGACGTCTCTGGTATTTCCACAACGAGACTCATAGTGGGGGTTATCTTGGCCATGGTTGAGAAGAAATTGGGGGAAAGGAACTTTGGCTTTGACTCCCTGAAGTCCAGATTGAACCACGACATGGAGGATAAAGGGATTGTTGCTCATGATTGTCTCCCACCGGAGCCCCACTGCCTGCTGCCCACTGCCCGCTGCACCTCCGCCACGGGGCTCCACTGCCACACTCCATATAATCCACTGCACTCCATATAACCCGCTGCCGAGGCATCACCGCAGAGGCGGCAGAGCAGCGGGCAGCGGGTGTATATCGACAGTGGGGAGTAGAGCTCCGGTGGGAGACAATCTCAGGACATCACTTTCTCCTCCATGTCGCGGTTCAGTCTGTACTTCAGATTGATGTGGAAGTTGAAGAACCAGAGACGTCGGAGAACACGACGCAGTCGTTTGAGATTCATTGTATCTTCCGGAGGCGTACACCGCTTTTGGCCATGATAATATACAGTATAAAGATATCTATATATAATATGATATTATTTAGATATAGAGCTCCAGGACTCCCGCCGTACACATATATATAAGCATCCATAAAGTAGCATGCCATGGGACCTTTAATACATGACATCAGATATGATCATGAGATTGGATGGGTACTTTATTCCACCAAAGCGGCCTTCTTTCTGTTGTGTACCACAAGACTCTTTGTCTCAACAGGAATGAGAAGGCCAACCAGCACTACACCACAGAGTTCATCCACCAGCTGTACTCTGCGGAGGGCCAGGGCGTCTTCGACAGCCGCATCAATGTGTTGGGACACCTTCAGCAGGTGATCTCTGCAGTGGAGGAGCCAACCACATGAAGTATTAGAATGTTGATATGAGTATTTCCTCATAGGTGATGATGTAGATGGGTTGTTTTATCTCTTCCTCTGTCTCTAGGGAGGGGCCCCCAGTCCTTTGTAGGTCAGGATGTATATGGGTTGTGTTATCTGTTCCTCTGTCTCTAGGGAGGGGCCCCCAAGCCCTTTATAGGTCAGGATGTAGATGGGTTGTGTTATCTGTTCCTCTGTCTCTAGGGAGGGGCCCCCAGTCCTTTCGACCGCAATTTTGCCACGAAGCTGGGAGTGAAGGCTGTTCAATGGCTCTCGGACAGAATGAATGACAACTACCGACAGGGTGAGGATGACAGAGAGCAGAAGCACTGTTGTTTATGAACATATCCGAGACGTCCCGGCAGTAAGTCTGTTTGTCCCATGACACCGTCTCCCCACAGGCCGTGTGTTTGCCAACTCCCCAGAGACGGCGTGCGTGCTAGGGCTCAACCGCAAAGTGGTGTCCTTCAGCCCTGTCACAGAGCTGAAAGAAGTGACAGACTTCAAGTAAACCCAGCACAGACCTCATCCATTTAATAACCTGTGCCTGGTGTCAGCGCATGTCAGTGTGATAAAGGTTCCTCTTGTTGTCCCCAGGCACCGGATGCCCAAGAACCAGTGGTGGTTCAACCTGCGCCCCATGCTGAAGATGTTGGCCAAGTACCAGACCAGTTTCACCCAGTACGTCCCGGGGGAGATCGAACACGTGACGCGCCGGTCCCTCAGCATCGACTCTGGGTTCTAGCTCTCTGCAGCCTCAAGTCTTCATCTGGATCTCCTGCCTTCTCAGTCCTGCACTGCCCTGCACCAGAGATCAGCTATTAAGGGTGGCTATGGGTTTAAGTACTGCTCAGTGATGTAGAGCAGATGTTTTAATGGTGCTACACAGATTCACGTCCTAACTCTGCTTTGAGGTGATGCATGCACTTAAGTAGTGAAACATGTTCTGCCAACTAATTTATTCACGTTTCATGTTGTTTTGTTTGTTTGATCACGCCATGATATTGGAAAAATAAATAAATTTCATCACATTTCATCACAAAACTGACTAATACTGGACAGCCTGTCAGTAGAACTAGTGTGTGGTGTCATGATGCTGTTTAAATCTAACTGGAAAACGTTTTTTAATTGTGTGATCGGCAGGTCATTAGTTAGAGGAAGGGTTGATATTTAAAGGGAATATTATAGGACTGATGAAAATACCACTGTATTCTTTTCAACAATTTAAATCTCACACCGCTTTTCTTTTAATTTCCTTCCATTACTGTTGTATTTTTAATGACTGAAACATTAAGCACATGCACGCTATTACTTTGTGTCAATATCTAAATCTACATGAATGTATGTCTGCAAAATCATTTGTGAAATGGCTTGCATAAAAATATTTTTAAACAAAACGTGTAATTGTATATCTTGAACACTTGAACACAACACAAACTTGTGAAAAACATACAACTTAAAAAAACATTGAGTTGAACAATTGACTAGCACTAACTTTTACATTTGAAACACTAGAAAGAAATTCAGGGCAAACTAAACCTATAGTTTGGTTCCCAATGCAAACCACTGACATCTACTAACTAATCTCAGGTATTTAAGGATCCTGTTCAGCTGTAAGTGAAGGAGAAGGGGAACGCCTCCTCCTCGGCTGGCTTGTCTTGGCTGGCTCCGCTCCTCCCAGGACTTTTAGAGGTGAAGGAGAAGTGGAACTCTCCCTCTGGTCTCTGGGCTTCATGGAACAGAAACCCTGGGCCTGCTGGGACAGGTTATGGCTCAAGCAGCAACAACACATGCATCGGGACACGACCATGGTATTCTGCTCTGGGGATAGTTACCACTGGGGGATTCAGAATCGCCCTTCTGTAGAAAGACAAAGCAGTGATGTGTTTAGATACTGTGTTGTTTAGTACTGTGATTGACATGTGTTGAGTTTTTTAGGTTTGTTGAAGTACCTTTCCACTGAAGTATGAACTGGTAAAGGCGAACGGGGAGTCCTGTGAATACAGGTCAACATTAAATAAACTGTAGCTAGGCCACATCCGTCCTAAAGAGGTTCTTCCCCTCCTTGCCCTGACCTCTTCCTGAGCAGAACCCATGTCAAATCCAAACGCAGAGAAACTGGGGGTGCTGGGATCAGAGGTGGTGGAGAACAGGAAGGTGGGGGACTTGCGGTGGGAGGAGCCAGGACCCGGAGAGACGCTGGGGCTGCTGCTGAGAGAAGGAAGGCGACACGCTAGCCTTAGTGCTGACACCGTCTCACTATCTTATTGCATCTTCTGATCATCAACACATGGATCATTAATTAGCATTAGAATATTCAATTACAAAGGAATGCACTGAAAACATGCTCTAGTAGCATTTAATGTTTACCTACAGAACATTCGGTGTGGGTGTGAAATTGAAGGGTAGTGAGAGTTCTTCTTGAGTGAGACGCAATACGGAACAGACCTAGATCATGTGAAAGGCCAAGACAAAAGTAGTATTTCTCCGTGAGGATCCCTTCCATAATGTTGTCAGCCTCTTTAAGGGGATGGCCTTCTTGCCCTAAGGACAGGGGCGCCACCAAGGGGTACTCTGGCCACCCCTGCTAGATTTTTTTTTTCAATGTGTGCCATTAATTCAAATGCATAATATGTAAATTCACAACAGTTTGTGACCTGTTGCCCCGCCACCAAAATATTGTAGTCGATAGTATCTATCTATCCACAATCTTTGGCGCCACCGTCGTGCGTTGTGACGTCACTAGGTTCTATCGTAGAACCTATCCCGATTCCCCTCCAACTGCCAGTTGCTGTTGCACAGGGGTGAGCCACGGACCTCAGCAGTACCTGATCAGTTTTAGTGATCAGTACCTGATCACTATTACAACCTCAGCACTGAAGATCTAGAATATGAAATCCCTCAGCTCAAACAAATTCTTATAAGAAGGCAAGCTAGCGGTGAGGAAACGCCACCCAATTTGATAGACCTAGCAGTATTCCTTGAACCATATAGGGAAGTGTTTCATGAGCTGTTCAAACTTTGCAAAATTGCTCTTGCATTGCCTGTGAGCACAAGACCGTCTTGAGAAATTCAATGACTGATGAGAGATTGAGCAATTTGGGGGTGTCAAGTATAGAGTCAAGAAGGGCAGATGCCATAAATCTTGATGATTTTGTGGATATGTTTGCAAAAAGGCATAGCAACAGAAGAATACTACTGTATTGAAAAGATTGGTTGGTTGTGACTGAGTAGGCTACATTAAAATGTACATTGTCTATATGTTACAGCATTTTGTTCAATGTGGAAATGTTAAAGTTAAAAACAAACATTGTATTGAAAAGACAGTTGCATAATACAATTGGCTGGTTGTGAGTAGTCTTGAAAAAGTAGCCTTTTTTATTTATGTATTTAAAAACATGGCCTATTCTTTATTTGTGCATAATAAAGCTATGTGGAAAATAATTGGGCTGTAAAGTGTTTTCAATATGAACAGATATAATACATTAGAACATGATGTATTATATTCTGTAGGACTCAAAAGGTCTGTTACATTAGAAGAACCATAAAATGACAAACCAAAGTGAAGTGGTAAACAACATGCTATATTGAGTTTTTTGACCATTTATGTTGTTGTTGTTGTTGTTGTTGTTGTTGTTGTTGTTATTATTATTATTATTATTATTATTATTGTGCCACCCCAAGATTTGATGTGGCCTCCTCTGGCCACCCCTGTTAAAAACTCCTGGTGGCGCCACTGCCTAAGGGTTATGCTGCAGGCCGCTTCACAGCTGATGGCTCAAGTGCTCAACTTTGGACCAATGTTATACAGTTGTCTGCATCAGTCATGAGGGCCAGGGTAAAAGATCCCCAAGTTATCCTTTAAAATTGTGATTCTGCATTCACTGCTGATATTATGCTTCTGGATATATCGTTGGCATATTCTCAATTTACATTTTGTAACTCCTTCATTAGTCTTACTGTTGACTGCTCTGCCACCCCTGAATGAGGTAATTCTCCTGAGGCTGGCCCCCTCTTACTTGATGGAGAAGGTGGGGGTGGATGGGACCAGCTTCATGCGGCCCAGTGGAGATTGAGGATGGATCATGGGAGAAGAGAAGGAATGAGGTGGAGCACTGTCTCTCTGATCATCATCTTCCTCCACGGCATCGTCTTCTTCATCTGCGAGCAGCAGTGGCTGCTCTTCCTCCTCCTCCGTCATCTCCTCTCTTGTCGGTGGGCTAGCCAGCTCTTCCTGATAAGAGGATATTGAGGGTACTTCAGGGTTTATAGCCAACACTCACTTGGGTGTCATGTATTTCCTTGGTTTTCTTAGATGGGTTCACATCCACACATTCTTATCACACTTTACTAAATGGATTGATATCATCCTGTATTCATATCAATACAGTTCTGTATACATGTAAAAGCTCATGACCTGTGTCTTTGGTCCCCATTGCTGGTCTGGCTCTGCACCACCGGACTTCTGATCTGATGGAGGCTTCTGAGCTGAAGGGAATACATTATCTCTCAAATGATAACACAAATGTGTGGGAAAGGATGTGTTTGTTTAAACCCGTAGATTGATGATACCCATACCCATGGCCTCCCGATTTGACCACAGCACCGGGGGGTAACAGAGAGTTTCTGGGGCTGATTTCTTGTTTATGGTGTCACCACAGATTTCCTCGCCGGTAAAACTTGTTATGTTATCAACTTCCTGTGAAAACAGTGCTTTAGCATGCAATCAATAGACTTTTCTATTTCTGTATATGATATGGGGCTTGGTATTAATTATTTTTTATTTTATATATTCATTACATTAATTTTGCTGCAATCCAAATGAAAAGCTAAGCTAAAAGTTAGAATGTGAGATTTGTAATAGTTGTGGGATATGTTTTTTAAGTGTTTTTTTTATTGTAAAAGTAGTATTGTTGGTCATGAATAGTAACATGTTGTATAGTTCCAGTTAACAGGTGAATCGTTCGTTAAAGTAGGTACATTGTACGATGGGGGTTCCTCTGTGGGGTTGAGATGGAGAGAGGCGATGGAGAAACTAGCCTCCACCTCTGGCTGGTGGTCACGTTGTGCTACTGGCTCTGCTTCAGTCAGCTGGGCTGAGAAGCTGTGAGGAATAGCAGGAGAGTTAACATCAAATAAATTAGTCTTTCAATGTTTGATGAGGTTAATGAAAATACCTTTCTGATTGGCTCTCAGTGAGGGAGGAGTTGACTGCTGCTCCTAATCAGACATTATTCATTCATAAATCAGCCATTTAAACCGCTGCATTATTTCCAATCTCTTCCCCAGCAAGCTGGCTGTGTGTGTCATGTTCTTTTCATATGATGTGATTACCCAGTACATCCTCCTGTTTCAGGGCTATCTGATTCTCCAAAGCCTTAATCCGCCCCTCAATGTCCTCTTTCTCAGACTGAATAGCGAGGAGCTGTTTGGCCAGAGGATTCCTACAGTAGGACTCTTTGTGCTGTTGGAACACGTTCCTGTAACTCGCCATCCTCTCCTCGTACTCCTTCCTTTGTGGATAAACAATTAAAAAATAATTCACAGAAAGTGTCAGAAGAATGAAAAATAGCAGAATAAGCAGATCAACTTACTTATCTTGATTGTAGTTCCCCTGTTTCTTCTCCAGTTCTTCCTTCAGGATCATCTCATAGTGTTGTAGAAGGCGGTTGTTCACCTTCATGCTGTGGTCAGAAGTGTTAATTGCAGGCCTAATTCAAATATACACACAATAAATTATACAAATACACATTGCATCTCCCAGCCCCGTCTTCTCCAGCCTTTGAGAGACTGATCTTGGGTTAGAGTCCCATCTACCCCCATAGGACATGGTTCTTCTGACCTGTCACTGAATATCATCCTAACTCATCACTCTCCATCTGAAATATGATGACCTGAGACCCCACTCAGAAGGGTCTAACCTTTTGGCATTGTCCTTGATCTGCTTCACTGTGTTCTGCTTCACAGTGATCTCCTCCTCCAGGTCCTTGATATGTTTATGTGTTGTTTCAGTGAAGGACTTCCTCTCTGCGATGTCCGCTCTGCAGGCTGTGAAACAGGGGCTCAAGAGTTAATCTGGTCAGTAACTATGGTTAAAGTTAATGCTCCTGTTTGTTCTAAAGAACCATCAACTATCCCTTACCTTTAATCTGCAGAGTGAGCTCATCTCTCCTCTGAGAAAGCTCCCGTGTTTGTAAAGCTGTAATAATTAGTATTTGATCATATTAGGGAAATACGGATCCAGGGTAACGTTAACTTTCTAGCTAGCTACTCTCTGCTCAAGATGCTCATATTGCCTTGCTTAGCTTAAACAAATTAATATACATGAAATATAAATGAATATACATTAAACAAGGAAATCAAACATATGTATAAACTTGCCTAACTGGAAGATGGTTCTATCGAGCAGAACAATGGAAAGTTGTTGTTCTTCCATCTTATAAAGAGTTAAACTAACAAGTTAAACTAACGAGTTAAGCTAACAGAGTCAAACCAATGAGTTAAACCAATGAGTTAAAGTAACAAGTTAAATGAACACGTTCAACTAATGGAGTTAAACTAACGGAGTTCAACTAACAGAGTTCAACGAACGAGTTAAACTAACAGAATTAAACTAACAGCTAACGTGTTAAGCTAACAGCAAACTAACAGAGTTCAGCAAACTGCAAACTAACGGAGTTCAACTAACGGCTAAGGGCTCAACGCTCAGTTCGCGCGCTTCCGGTCCGCATGACGTGACCGTTCCACGGGGGAAGGTCTTTAGAGAAACACCGGTTGTTGAAGATCGAAATGCAGATCTGTTTTATGTAAAATAGGATAGAAGTCTAATAGATAACAATGTTGCTATCAAGATTACATTATTTTAATAATTTAGTCTTAAAATCATTTTAAAATAAATTATATTATATCCGTCAAAATAAGCTATTTTAATAAAAAACACGTATGCGCATGCTGATATTTTTGATGTGACATGAAACATTTAATTCTGACCTCTTTCGCATTGTGCACATGACTGTGAGGTGATTGGTTGGCGTTCGGTTGTCTTATTGGTCGGTGATTGGTCCATGCAGGGGAAGGGGGCGGGACTAGAGGCCTCTGCTGGAACCCAGTTTGCGGCGCATCTGGATGTACAAACAACGGTGTGAATTGGATCAGCGCCTACATAATATGGATCTATAACATATCACATTTAAACCACTATGGTTGTTTAGCTGCTAATCGAACCGGTCAGATCAAGGTAAGATGAGCCGGCCTCTCATGATAAGGTGCATGGATCCTGTGGGTGAGGAGATATGGGTGTGACCGATAGAGGAATCAGCTGGGTGTCTGTGGATTCATTGTGAATTATCATGTATTATACTAATGTTAATGATCCTACACGATAATCCTGGTAATAGTTTATTGTAGTTTTAGTATAAAGAAAGGACCTCTGGAGCAGCACTAGGTGATCAAAGCCAGGCGTCGACAGAGGCGCTCCAGATGCTCCTTTTACCATTAAGACCAGATGAGCTATCGGCTATTACAATGCTATCTGATGGTTCTCGGCTCATTCCTTCGGTTTGTTTATTTCCATGTGTTTGTTATTACGGAATCGGTCGCTCAAATATCGGTTCAGAAATATGTCGATGTCCTGATCATTGAAGTGGTCGGCTCTGGTGAACAAAGCGGATGATGGAAG
>OMLJ01001459.1:0-10445 GCA_900302595.1 Gadiculus argenteus | reverse complement strand
TTTATCATATAGAGCTACAGGACTCCGGCCAGAGCACCCAGAGTGTTCTAGAATATTAACAACACGGCCAAAAGCTGTATGCACCTCCAGATGATATTATGAATCTGAGCCATTGCGATACATCCACTGTAAACACTAGAGAATGGTACGGTGGCCGCAAGCTGCTCAGGGCCACATCCCCACTGACCACCTGGACCCACATCTAAAAAATGGCACGTTTGTGGAAAACTCATTGTGGGACTGGCTTGTAGTGGCTGTAATCCTGCACCAACACAAATACAGCATACAATATGCTGGGAGTATCCATTGCTGCTGTAAAAAAAAAAAAGAAAAGTCCTACCTATCACTCGCTGCCACTGTAAAAATAAAATAATGAAATAAAATAAATTACCTACCCATGACCTCAACTGACAACCAACAGGACAACTTTTTAAGGCCTTAGGGGCCCACTAACACCTATAATCCATAAAGTAGCATGCCATGGGACCTTTATATAGATTGAAAATCTTGGGTGGCTGAAGTTTGGATAGACAGAAACAGGTAAAGAAAGGAAATGCATAGTGATAGTAAAGTAATGGTTGGAAGGTGCCTAGATTTGTTGAAGGTTTAATTTGTAGATAATATAATTAATTGGCTCACACATACTATTGTACAGGGGAGAACATTCCATTAGGTGACAATTCAAACGTGACAAGCCAAATGAGGGAAATCAAAAACGATGACAATGCAAACGGACAAAAGTCTGTTAGTTGGTTCCACTTATTGGGTTGTTCCCTGGCCCCACTCTCTGATACGCTTTTGTAGTGTATACTTCATATTATCTACATGAATAAGATTTCAATATTGTAAACGGGACCCGACCCTGGATAAGCGGATGAAGATGAGGATATTGTAATGTATGAAACGGCTACAAGTGAGCTTTTAAACTGTAATGTTTTAATTGTTGAAAATTAGCATATAGTGCAATAGATCAGGGATAGATGTGTGCACTGTGTAAGTTATACAGGTTTTGAAATCTACAATGAAATGTGAAACAAATAATCTTTATTCAATGAGTAATCACCTTTTTCTTCTTTTTCTTTTTATAGCTACATAAAGGATGGCAAAGTTGCAGCCAGACAGGGGGATATGTCTAAAGCACTGGACTTCTTTAAGCAGGCTCACAAAATTCACCCAAGTGAAAAACTGAAAAGCAGAATCCAAAAAATTGAAGAGCTCACCAAAGAACAGGCCTCGGAAATTGAGGACGAAGAGTTTGTCAATATCGACAACAGCGGTCTCATGCTTTTCAGACCGCTCCACGACAAGCTGTACGAGCACCAGAGAGAGGGTGTGTCCTTCATGTACTGCCTACACAGGGATGGACTCAAAGGGGGGATCCTCGCAGATGACATGGGCCTGGGAAAGACCATCCAAGTCATCGCCTTCCTCTCAGGCATGTATGACGCTGATCTGGTCAAACACACGCTACTTGTCATGCCCACTTCGCTCATTACAAACTGGACTAAAGAGTTTGCCAAATGGACTCCTGGGATGAGGGTCAAAGAGTTTCATGGTCCAAGCAAAGTGGAACGGACCAGGAACATAGAGAAAGTTCAGAGGAGAGGTGGTGTGGTTATCACAACCTACCAAATGCTGATTCTAAACTGGCAGCAGATTGCCTCTTACAATGGACAGGAGTTTAAATGGGATTACATGATCCTGGACGAGGCACACAAAATTAAGACCCCATCAACTAAAACAGCCAAAAGTGCCCATGCCATACCTGCCCAAAATCGTCTGCTTCTCACAGGAACTCCTGTGCAGAACAACTTGAGGGAGATGTGGGCTCTGTTTGACTTTGCTTGTCAAGGTGCTCTGCTGGGCACATCAAAAACATTCAAAACGGAGTACGAAAACCCAATCACACGCGCCAGGGAGAAGGATGCCACGCCAGGAGAAAAGGCTCTGGGATTAAAAATGTCCCAAAACCTAATGGACATCATTCAACCATACTTTCTTCGCCGGACAAAAGCTGATGTGCAGAAAAAGAATTCCAAAATGGAAAAAGAGCAACTTTCCAAGACAGAAAATTGTGATATCCAAGTCTCAGACACTGAGAAATACAATGGAGCAATCATGCCTGAACTGAGGAGGAAGAATGACCTGATCATTTGGACATACTTGAGTGATGTCCAGGAGGACATTTACAGGCAATTCATTTCTCTAGACCACATCAAGGAGCTGCTAACCACCACCAGGTCACCTCTGGCTGAGCTCAATGTTATAAAAAAACTCTGTGACCACCCTCGGCTCTTGTCTGCCACAGCCATGGCCCAGATGGGCCTGCAGGACTGCACACCCGAGGGCCAACAAGCTGAAGACGACAAGGGGACATCCCACAGCCTCGACAATATCCCTGACACCAAATTAATAGCAGAGTCTGGGAAGATGGTGTTTCTGGTGGCACTGCTGGAGAGGCTCAGAATGGAAGGACACCGGACACTTGTCTTCGCCCACTTCCGAAAGGTTCTTGATATCCTTGAGAGAGTCTTGGGAAACAGAGGCTTCAAAACGATTAGGCTTGATGGAACGATAACCAAGCTGGATGAGAGGGAACGACTGATCTCCCTTTTCCAAAACGACAAGCGATATTCAGTCTTTCTTCTGACTACACAAGTGGGGGGAGTCGGCATCACTTTGACGGCAGCAAACAGGGTTGTAATCTATGACCCCAGCTGGAACCCAGCCACAGACGCCCAGGCTGTGGACCGGGCATACCGCATCGGACAGACTGCGAACGTGGTCATCTACCGACTGATCACCTGCGGCACTGTTGAGGAGAAGATTTACAGACGTCAGGTGTTCAAAGACTCCATCATCAGACAGACAACCGGAGACAAGAAGAATCCCTTCCGCTACTTTAGCAAGCAGGAGCTGAAGGAGCTGTTCACCCTGGAAGAGACACGATCCTCCTCCACCCAGCTGCAGCTGCAGTCTCTGCATTCATGCCACCGACGGACCGACCCCATGCTGGATGAGCACATCGCCTACCTTTACTCTATGGAAATGTTTGGGATTTCTGATCATGACCTCATGTTCTCCCTGGAATCCAACCAGAATGATGAAGATCCTGAAGACCAGGAGGCCGAGCAGTACATTGAAGGACGGGTGCGAAAGGCTGAGGAGCTAATGAAGGCAGAGTCTGAGCTGCACATGCAGCTGGCAGAGAACATGGGGTCAAGCACGGAACCTGCCTGGCACCGTCAACCGACACAACCAGACAAGGAGAGGTCCTATGGAAGACAAGATCCAAACCGTAAACTCAGATCCCCCGTAGTGTACATTGATGATGGCTCAGATGGGTCACCAGCTGTTGTTGAACTGGACCAATCTGGATCCAACAAGGAGGACAGTAAACAGAATAATACAAATGTGTTAATTGATCTAACAGTTGATGACGGTATGGAAGAAAAACAACCAGATCTTTCTTCAAATATTACTGAACCAAATGCCTCTCCCAGTCAACATTCATTCACAGTTGAACAGAGTGAGGTCAAGGCAGAGGACATCTCTGTACACAATTTGCCATCAGATATGGAGTCTGATGATGCTACTTCAGAATATAACGCAAGCCTAGATGGTTCTGTCTCAGGTGATATCCATGATGGTAAACGGCTCAATCAAGAGTCCTTCCATGAACTGCACAACAACTCTAAGAACCAAGCAACTGCTATGGAAGAAGAGGCCCCACTCGATGAGCCCCTGCCTGGTCAAAGACTCTCTATTTTACAAATCTCCAATGTGAGCTTAAACGATGAGGAAGCTTCCATGAGTGCTTCAAGGGTCAAGTCTTTTGAAGGAGACTTTAATCTACTGCTAGAGGACAGTGAAAATGACATTGTTCACAACCTTCTGGAGGAACCAGATGTTGGAGCCCAAGAGATGAAGTTGCTCTCTGAGCTTCAGATCAAGGGGAGTTTCAATGTGGACAAGTCGTTGGCAGAATTTAAACAGGAGCCTGGGATGAGCCTCAACCATTCCTATGTCTCTGAATCTGACCTTTCAGGCAATGAATCTTTAATCATACCCAGGAAGAAACGGGTAGCAGTGATCTCTGATAGTGAAGAAGAGGGAGGAAATGATGAGGAGCTACGACGGATGTCTCGCAACTTAAGTGACTCTTTCCAAGCATTGGAAGCATCCACTCCAAAAACACTGCCCTCAGGACGCATTCCTCTCCAGGCCAGGAGAAGCTTTGGAGGAAACCTCTCTGTTGCTTCCCGCCGATCTATGATTGAATCCATAGTGGAGGATGTGGAAAACGATTTGGATTTTGAGGAGGAGCAATTTTCAGAAAATGGATCAGGGGATGGAGATTCAAAAGAAACAAGCGTGCATTCTGTGGACAAACTTGAGATAGATGAGACAAAAGGAGAGACAATTCTGACGGAGAGTGATGAAGATGAAAATGATCAAGAGACAGACGACAGTGCATCATTGGGCACATCAGAGTCTGGAGGAGATGCAAAATCGATGTTGGAGGAATCAACCATGGATCCACAATTTGCCTATGTTCATAGTGAAAGTAATGGTTCCGACCAAATGGCCAGCTGCTCCGACCAGTCCTTTGATCCTGAGGGAAAGAGTTATGAGGAACTGGTCTGCAGAGGGAAGCAGTACTACAGTGAGGGGAAGTTGCAAGATGCTCTGGACTTATTCTTGAAGGCTATCGACATCTCCAGTGGTGATACTGAAGTTCAGCTACTGGTCATCCAGTTGTACCGACAGATGAGTGAGCAAAAAAGAATAAGTCTGCCAAGAAAATTCCCATCGATAAGCAACATTTAGACCTGTTTTTTTTTTTTTATACAAATGTTCTCTAATTGTATCCAATGGTCTTGCATAACATGTTAGGCTACATATTCAATCTATACTGTTTAATTATAGACAAAGTACAGTTTAACACACCAGTGGACATTAATTGTTGACTTGGATGGCATGTTTGGCCTTTTGTCATATCCAATCCATTTAAATATGTTAATATTACATGGTACACATTCCGGGGTACAGCAGCCATGCTTCTTAGTTTGTTTTCATTTGTCTTTGTTGCCTGTTCAAAACAACTTTTAATTGAATGCTGTATATCTTTGGCGTAAGAATGGATACAAGCATTTAAAAAAAAAAAGCCCAATGCATTTGGTTTGTTAATGACCAACCCATTCGCCACAAACTGTAAATGACAGAGTAACAAAGGGGAATAATAAATTGAATAAATTCAATTAAATGGATTTGTGTTATTCTTTACAAGAAATTGAGTTGACCCATGTTTACTTGACAGTATTAGGATTTATTACACTTTGATAAGTTAGGATATTGTTTTCATTCAAGTTGTAATGATGTGCAGCCATCGGTATTGAACCCAACAGGTGGTTGGCATTACAATTGTGGGGAAATGTTTTTTTTTTAACTAAAAACAATTGTTATATTCTCAAATCCCACATTAAACTAAAAACATCGAAATCCGATTTGTGTCTACCGTGTTGTCTACAAGGTCCAATTACAACTCTGATCCACAAGCTGCTTCATGACAGCTATATCTTATATTAATATATTTGGTAAACATATTTTAAACACGTAATACATACGTAACTACTCAGATTAAAGTCACACTCCAGAGTTCTCGTTATGCGTGAAGGACTTTTACTTTGGAAAACGCTTACCGGAAATGTGACTTGTCCAGGCGTTAGGCGTTCTATGCAAAATTACAGGAGGATTTACGGACTTGGGACGAAATGGTGAAGTGTGATTGTTTCATCTAGATATCTCACAATATGGGACGATAAAACGGAGATCTGGACGGGTGACAAGGCCGACAAGTATTGTGGAACCGGCAAGTCGAACGGTTATCGGATAAGAATGGCACGGCCAAAGAAGAAAACTTGTCTAACGTTATAGCCTTATATTAATACGCAAGGCTGTTTATTTATTGTAGAAGGAACGACTCAATCAAGACAACTTTAACCTATTTTTGGTAACTTTTTTTGTCCACTTTCCCAACTCGACGTGGGTTTGACATTTGCCATATAAAATGGAGGTGCCATTCCTCTTGAATGTATATTCCACCCTCTGGTTTCTCTTGGCCGTTGTGAGTGGACTCGCCGACTGTACTGGAGGTAGGTCAATAAAGCATCATACTAACGCTGTGTGTGTTAGTGCGTCAACGCTACACCGTTATGGGACTACCCACCCGTTTACCGGGGACGAGGTAATGTTACACACCGGACGAATTAACTACTCTGAACACTACTACTATAGTTACCAGTGTAGTAGTGGTCAGAGTAGTGGTAGACTAGTAATATCGTAGTCTGGACAGTTCATTCGGCCGGAGAGAACACTTATTTTATTTCAACACTTAATTATTGTGTTCTCTCTGTCATAAACAGAAGCATACACTACCCATATTGACTACAATATTACCACTTTTCACCATGACGTAGATCTGGACAATATAATGATCAATTGATTCCGTGATATAATGGTCGATATTGCCTAGGATTTCGGTTGTTGGAATAATGGAAACCAGCATAGATGTCCATTATTGTGCTCAAAGTCACCACTGCAGTACGTTATTGAGCGTATATAAACTGGACATATACAATGCCTCTACTCACATGGTCATTGTTTGTACTATGCATATTTCTGTATTTTCCAAATTATCAACCAATAGTTACTGCAAAACATACGGTGTACTAGGTGAACATTATTTCAATCAGTGCACATTTAATTGAATATTCCCTTTTCTCCTTCACGTATCCATTTGGGTGTGTTTCTTTATTATCAGCATAATCAAATACCCCAATGCCACCTGGGCCACTGACTGCTGGTCTGCTCTACTGACAGGGTGATGGAGGATAATGAAGTTGCTTTGATATGACTTGAGAGCAGACATAGTCCTTAATGTCTAAAGATCTGCTACTCTGCACCTATTTTAATGTATGTGCTCTGCACCTTACTTCATTTCCTAACAACAAGTCCTGACTGCCATTTCCTGGCAGAGGAATGTGCCTGCCTGTATTTTGCGATGTTGACATCCCAGAAAGAGTTAGACACACATTACTGGCACATGTAAAACATCTTTAACTTCCTATATCCGAGGCCTATGCAGAGTTTAAAAAACAGAAAAATGATTCAACACAAAGAAAAAAATAGTGATTTTGGATGTTTGAGTGGTGTATTTGAAACGCAATCTTTTGTGTCATCTGTTTGGACCCTGTGAATCTCTACATATGTTCACATTGAACACAGCCTACATTGAGATTGAACGGTGTATATGATCAGTGTTTAACTTTAGCCAATATTATAATCATTGTTATTCATTATCTATGATCAGTTGAAATAGTGGTTAGTCTACATTCAGACTAAGGATCTGTATCAAACACATATATTCAATTAAATAAATCCATATACACACATTGTGTTGGATTGTTTTTTTTTGGACCAGACAATGCACAATTACACCGCATGCTGAACAGCTAGAGATCTTAACCAGTGTCTCTGTCTTAACACACCAATAGTACCCTACACAAGGCAGCCTCCCAAACATGATCACATTTCTGTGAGTCATTTCTCAGAGGAAATGGTCCCTTTCCCTCCAACTAGCCATTTATAGATTGCCATCCTCACATTGGTCGATTAGATATGGTAGCAGTCTTTACTAAGAAAAGTCATAATAAAAGGGGTGATGTTAATTTGACATGTAGATGATTAGAGTTATCATCAGTCTTTGCATGTGTTAATGTCTTAGAGACATACAGCTGTAGAGACATACAGACATACAATCTTCTGCCTTACAGCCAGCTTGTTATCTGGCTGGCCTTGTGGAGACACTAATCACATCTATTGTCACAACTATTGTCCAAAGACGGCACACACAAGTTACCATGGTTACACACAAGGGAAGTTCCATGTCCAGTATTCATGTTTGTGTGTGTGTGTGCATGCGCATGCACACACACACATACTGGGATTGACTTCTCCCTTGTAAAAATAGAATAAAAGAAAAGTTGTCTCTGCCCAGAGAGGCCCCTCAACCCAACAACTATAGAAGAGAAGAGTAGATTAAAATCGCTGAAGTGAGCCCAGCTCACGAAATCCGATTCGTGAGCTGGGTAGCTAAGATAAGCCTCTCGGACTTCCCTGTGGTGCGTTTGTAACGACTGGGAGCTAATGCGTGGGCGGAGCCAAAAAAAAAATGCGACTATAGCCAACACAATGTCCATATTAAGAACCAAATTCAGAATCGATAGCCATTTTCACATATGACCTCCGTCTGTTCTCCGCACATGTGCATCTGGAGGTGCGACCGTGAGGGTTATTCACACTTGATGTCCGATATGCGGAGATTGGTGTCGCTCAGGCAGCAGTAGATTCTACGGATGTGTTAGGGGGGTGGGCTTGCAAGGGGGCAGGATATGACGTAGAGTGTCAATCTGGGTTTGTTATGATCTGATCCAGGGGGGCAGGCTTTGGGTGGTTAGCTTCAGCCTATTAGCACCGTCCTACTTCCGGGTTCTGTTCCTACTCCCGGGGAACTGTTGTGCACGAGTTTACTGCAGGGCACGAACTCTGTCTCATGGGCATGTCTGGAGGCGGGACCTGAAGAACCACGGAGCCAATAGCAGCACGTCGTTACCGTTATCCCGCCTGCAAGCGCACCATAGCGGACCAATGAAGTGATGGTGCTAAAACTATGCACGTTCCCAATGAGTTTTACCAGAGACACTATAAAGGAGGAGACACATCACTGAAAAAATCTCCCATTGAAATGCATGGGGAGACTTCGTACGGCAACATTGCGGGACATGTACATGTCCCGCCTCTTCCGGTGCCATTGTTCCAATCATGTTGCAGGTGACGGGGCGCGCTTTTTGCGACACTTTTATTTTCAATCAGGAGGGAAGAACCAGCAGTTGGAGTCAATACCGACTCAGATACAGGTCAGGTTAAAGTTACGTTTTTCATCTCTTGCTTTATCTGGGATAATAAATGATATTAAATGATCTGGGACAGCTGACGGTGAGCGATGACGCCTTGCTGTCCGTGCCGGTGTTGAAAACTTTGTTGTGAAGCATTGTGCATGCGCAGTCCAAGATTACCTTTAAGAAAAAGGGCTTTTAAGGCGTTAATTTGAAACCACCAAACCCTTTCAGCGATTTTAGTCTGTTTTTCATCGTGATTTGTGTTTTTTATGCCCCTTAGACCTCGCAAAATGGAGATACAGCTCTCTCCCCAGTCATTTAGATAGGGCCCTGGTCTTGTTTTAGCCCAAATAGCTGCCCGAAAGGCGTTTCAAATATGGCCGCGAGTGAGGGGACTTGCCTAGAAGGACTTTGGTTTTACAGCCCATCCAATGCAGTTCGTTGTCTTCTGCATCCTACCTATCTGTAACGGGGCACCTTATTAGCTACCAAGACCGTGATCAGAAATTACCTGACGGAAAGTCAGGTCATAAGGTCCTTACCCTGGACATAAATCCATGGAATTTCCGGGGAATTTCAGATGATTTCGGTCCAATTAGGCTGAGTTTGGTAGCCTAGCATGCTCCATTGAAATGAATGGGGGGCGGGGCTTCTCACTCTCCAGTTATAATACCTCCATGATCTGACCACAGACAGCATGGAGGCAGAACGGGCACAACTCATCGCGATCATCTTAAATGTTGCTGCAGCGATGCATCATATGTTCCTTTGCATCCACAACATCCACATCGATTAATGAAAGATTGGAGCATGAGTTAGAGACAAATAGAAGAAACGACAAAGAAAAAAGGCGTAGCGAACGCCTTACCCCCAAGAGAACATGGAGGGACCGTCTCCCTGTGTTGCTCGCTGCGGTCTGGAAGCCGACAGCAGGAAAGGTGGAACATAATAATACAAAAAATAATGTACCGGTATGTGTATTTTGAGGGTTACGATAAGACCTATCATTTAGCGTTCACCACGAATTACCAGTGCCAGCAGTGCCATAATTTAAATTTGTTTTATCCATTCAGCAAACAAAAGGCAACAGGTTGATTATCGTTTAGCGGCCACTAGACATGCAAACATAGACTGAAACGTCATCAACACGCCAACTAAGGTCAGGTGTGAAATGCTGACAACCTACTGCTCATTCACATATAAGCTAATCACCTCCGGAGAAATACCACCTCGGGGGTAGTCTTTTTTCAGGAGGTCCGATGTCAGGATATGTCATTCACATATAGGGCCCATCAGTAGATTCTCCGTAGAAAAGACGGTTGTACGCGTAATATGTGAAAGCAGCTATAGATGAAGTTTGAAACAATTGTTTCAGCCATATACTATGTATATAGATTAATATAAATTGACATCACTTACTTACTTGCTTACTTACTAGATTTGCCATGCAATCAATGATCATTAAGATCTAAGATCAGATATATA
>OMLJ01001454.1:0-11575 GCA_900302595.1 Gadiculus argenteus | reverse complement strand
TGTAATCTTTACATTTACATTTACATTTAGGGCATTTAGCAGACGCTTTTATCCAAAGCGACTTACAATAAGTACATTTGTCGTAGGAAGTGTCACAATACATCGCTATTGGTAAAATGAGGATGTTCATAGAACAAAGTGCAAGTGCTGGCAATCGTCAAACCAACCTATTCCCTTAGTACAGCAGTGATAGCCAACTACTGCAGGTGATACGCAAATTACTAAACAGTAGATTCATATACATTTGTTAAAAGTTAAAAAATTCACCAAAAATGTGTTAGGGGTAAGCAAAAGTCACATACGATGGGTGCATAGGTTAATTGCGTAGGATACAGTGGTGGGTGGGGGGGTTTGCTATGGAGAGTCCAGATGGACCCTGAACAGGTGAGTTTTAAGTCTTTTGCGGAAGATGGTTAGTGACTCAGCGATCCTGACATCAGGGGTGGCATGGGGTGAGGGGGCCTGCATTCTGGGGACCAACGTGTGCGATGCTAAACGTTGCGTGCATGCCTTGTGCGTTATTGTGTATTTCTTCCGCAGATTGAAACGGGGAAAGAGAAGACGGCGCGGTACCGAACGTACCGGTGCCTGGCTCTGATCCTCGGCCTGGTGGTCCTTGCCTTGGCGGTGGGGGTCTTCAGCCTGAGGTACTTCTGGGGTCCCGACCAAGCCAAGGTAAGACGGTTCAGTCCCCCGCTGTTCCCGTACCGTTTCTCGGGCCGTGTCGTCTTGATATTCATCGCGGGGGATGTGTCTCTTGTCTGTTCCGGTGGGCTGGTTCGATCGGCCCAGAGTCATTTCTCAGGCTGAAAGTTTTGTGGCCCAACTGACTTCTTATATTAACCTTTTTTTGTTTTGTTTTTATTTGTTTTGCCAGGCAGGATGGAAGAAGAAGTCAAAATAACAAAATAAGGAAAAAACCCCGACCAAAATAGGTGTTTTTTTGTCAACGCGTCTCCGTTCATTTAAATCACTGGGCTTAAATAGTTGGACATTTCAGCCCCCCTTCCATTACTCAGAGTCATTTAGTGTTCATTTACATAGTAAACACTCTTATGATGCCGGATTCTTAAAGTCCACGGTTGAGTTTAATTGCCATTGACCACATTTCTGGGACTGGGACCATGGCAGCCCATTGCCAAAATAATTGCGGTTAACACTTGTCCTGGCAACTCATCTGGTAAAATCCAATTCAATCAGTTTGATACAGAACATTTCCACTCATCTGCTCAGCCTTGATTTTCCCAGGATGCCAAAAAAAAAAGCCAATCTACTCAAGCCTCCAGCAACAATACATCGATAATTTCTCGTCGACAATTTACTGCTGCAAATGAGAGAAACATTCTAGCAAATATACTGCGTCTGCGCCGAGAGAAAACGGGTGATTGAAGCCGCGCAGAGACATCTTGTGGCCTCGCGATAAAATTAAGACACGTCTGCTCCGTATATCAATGGGCCCGTAACGGCTTCTAAGAGGGAAAAAAAACACCTTCGTAACCCGGGTAATAATTCCCCTCGTTTGGAAGGATATCGCCAGCGGTCACGGCAAACTCAACAAGTCCTCTACGGATCCACCGTGCCCAGCATCCCACATGCTATAGCATCAATAATTTAACTTGTTGAGTCTACGCTACGTTTCGGCCACGGTTCACCGTTACTTCCTGTACAGACACCATGCCCATGTCCTCTCCTTTCAACACAGATATAAATCACCTCAGAGCAATCTCCTTTGTCCTTGTTAAATATTTCCTGCCCGAGGTGGAGCAGTCGTTATTTCCACTTTAACAAGCTGTGATCATTCTCACGTGGTGTAAAATGCGGTGATGGCAGAGGTTGCTGAGGCAATGACCATCAAACCTGTGGACCCTGCGCTCTGCATTAATGGGGTCTTGAGGAGGAGGCGCAGTCATTGCCCTCCATCAGTGAGTGGAGATTGAGCCACTTCAAAAGGGGGAGAGAGTGCCGGGCTGTGCGATAGGACACCCCGGCCGCAGATCTCTGATATAGCTGGGCCGGGGACACCGTTCTGGGACGGAAGGGCGGCGGTGTGGATGGAGAGATGGAGGGTTAAAATGGTGGAGGGAGGGGTACAGGGAGAGATGGAGGGTTAAAATGGTGGAAGGAGGGAGGGATAGGTGGAGAGATGGAGGGATAGATTGATAGATACATATGGAGGGTTTGATCGCAGTTGGATGGATGTAGACAGAAGGTTTGATAGATAGATGAAGAGTGGATGGGGAGCTGTATTTATATAGATGGATGAATGGATATAGGTTGATGGATGGATACCAGAGGGATGATTTGATGGATGGATAGACTGAGAGGGAAATGGCCAGACGTAGATATTTGCAAAGGTTTACCTTCAGGCTTCAAACATATGCCGTACATATGCCGTACATCCTCCTACTCAAAACATAATGTGGAGTGAACTATCGTTCATTTTAACATTCTGCGAGACAAAATCTCCCTCTCAAAATGCATCCTATAGTCTCTCAACACCTCCACTCTACTGAAAGGAATAAAACTGACCCTGCTGTTCTCAGAGTCCATACCATGTGAGAGAAAAACATAAAGCTTGTTAAACCAGCTCCACAAACCCCTTCCCACAGCCTTTACAGCGTAAAAGGCATGGAGAGGGAGCCCGCTCTGTGCATTGTCTTTCAACCTAACACGGGAGCCACTTGGGGACCCATTTTAATTACTCCAAACATGTGTAGCTACACAATCCTCAGGAAGAGAGTTTGCCGTTCGTTCTGCAGCCAGTGCGTTTGATATAGTCAGTGCACGCCTTGCTGCTGTGTAATTGAATATTCTGATGTCTAGATCGGCTGCACGCAGGTTTGCCTTCGGCTCACAGAGAAAAGGAACGCTCTCACTATTTACTATGTACTCATTATTGTTTTGAACCACCAAGAACTCACCGGGGGATTAACCCAGCGTTCTCAATTAATTCAGGGGAAGAAACAGTGGATATCTGCAGTGTCGTTAATAATGCACCTGGCCAAATTACTCAACAGTAAGTGGTAAAAATATAGGTTAAAATAACTACAACCATATTTGTTCTCGGTAGCGCCTTTGTTTCATTAAGCAGAATAAAGTTAAGTGAATAGACGCACGGGTAAACACAGCAAATTGTTGACGCTGTACACAGGCTTCTCTTTTTTGAAATAAACATTGAAAAAGTGTTTGGAGTTTGACAGCGAGCCAGGGTAGAGAAGGAGAAACACCCGAGGGACTTCCATGAGTCTGAGGAATCTGCTGAATATTCAAGCAGAGATGTCTTTGTTCACCTTAATGGTTCATTCTCTCTCTAGCGTTCCTTCCCCGTTCCCATGGCGGATGCCACTCAGACGCTCCGCAGCATTTGAGCTCTGTGTCAGTACTGTCGTTCCTCAGAGGCGCGGTGTGTAGAATATAGCGGCAAATAGCAGAACACAGTGGGGGGAAATGGATAATATTTATGAGTCGGTTTTAATTAGTGCACGATCCCATGAAAATAAGAATCGTGGCGTTTTCGTTCCCTCAGAATGAGCCTTTTATATAATCGTAGGGAGTGGCTCCTCCCGGATCTATAGGAGGACACCTTTCTAATAAAAACCACTTACTTGAAAGTATTACAGTTTTACAGGTTAAATAACGAAATACAATAAATACATCAAGGAACCTAAGGCGATGACACTATAGCCGCGTACCCACCAGGACTTTTTCAGTCCCAGGCTTTTTTTTTTGGCTACACCCACGCGTTAGCTCCCCTTGTCGTCGCGTACGCACCACGGGGGAGTCCGAGAGGCTTACCCACGGAGCGTCGACGAGCTACGAGCGGCTCCGAAAAGTACCACCTCTGCTGGAGGACTTTGAGCCCCTGTAAGAGTCCTGAGGGGCGGATCCTCTCCAAACCGCACCCACAAAAGCTCATAGCGGGAAAAGTACGCCTGGTCGGTACGCGGCTAATTACATCTTAATGGCACAGGACATGCCACCACAGCTTCTCGTTGGAATGGAGGAGGTGAGGAGGAGGGGAGGGGGGCGATATTCAGCTGGGGGCAATCTGCCACCTCACCACTAGATGGCACTAACTCCTACACATTCCCCCTTTAATGAACGATCCTGTCCCCTTCTCAGCCTCCAGCGGTCATGGCTGGAGGTCTTTCCCAAGGCCGTCTCTGCTGTTTGTTTATAGCATAAAATAAATCCAGTCTTCTTAGCAGTGTCCTCATTCTTCTGCCATCACCGCGGGACAGCGGACTGAGAGACTGTGATATCATCTGTCTTCTAGTCATGCAGATTTTTTGCATCCATCTCCTTTGTACTTCCTTGTCAGCGTACAATATGGTGGAGTCTAACTTTGATGGGGGGGAGTTATCACCGAAACAGATGGCCCTTCACCAAGCCCGGACCAGCTTGTAATCGAACACATCATGCTCGTCCTTCCACTGGAGCCGTTCTTCTTTTGAGGACGTTTAATTAAACCGCACCCAAGATTCTACATCGCGGTTTCTATTCAGTCACGAGGATAAACGCGGAGGATTACGGGAAAAAGGGGGACGGTTAAATTTAGTGGCAAGCCGAGTTGAAAGTCTCCGAAAGCTTCCCTCAAAGTTTGTCATTGTCTTTTTCCGGAGGGTGGGGGGTGAGTGTTTGGGGGGAAAATCCGCGACGGAGCTACCTGTTGGGTCCATTCACCGTGACATGCTTCAGTTTGCACTGTGCCTTTTTAGTAGCAATGGGGGGAAAAGTGCAGAGTGTACATTTACATTTTAATCGCTGGTAGGACATTTTGCCTTTCCAATCCGTGCCTCCTTTGCCGCCTGCTACAAATACAGTGCATCTGGTAAAGTGAGACACGAAAGCCCCCCCGTTTCCCTCCAGATCCACTCCCTCTCCCCCCGTCGCCCATTTCCACACAGCGACAGCCAAGCTGTGTGCTATTTGGAATGTGATTGCACTTCACTTTCCCCTCTCCCGAGTCACTTCTGCAGTAGACTCGCATTCACATAGCGCATTCACCATCACATTGTTGGAATGAGCCCCGAGCACACTTGCAGCATCTACTGTAAACATCGTCTTTTGCATGCATATTTTGAAAGGTTGGGTGCTAATAAGATGATAAAAGCCAGCCATCACTTCTCTCCCCAAAAAATGGCAACCCTATTTCAAAAGGAGTTTAGAATGAACTGCATCCTCTACTGAAAACACACATGTCAGTTTATTTTCTTTTTATAGCTTTAACCATTGCCGACGTATTCATTCAATTATAATGAACACATTCATAAATGCATACACATTATATGCATAGATACACACATACATGTACACCATACAATTTAATGTATTTATTGCTGACTGTCGATTAGTCAGCCAGGTGTTTTCTGTACTAGAATGTTAAATGATGACTTTAAAACTAAAGTGCATCAATATGTATGTTTAAAATGTTCCTGTAATGTTCTCCATATCATTTGGATAAAATACCGCCTTTCATATATTTTCAATCATTTCAGCAAAGTAATCATTTAAAAACATATCTCTCTTACCGAGTTATTAACAACTCTAATAATAACAACAACATCAAATTCATCGACACAGCTATACATTTCTCATGGTAATTCTTAAGCTTCAAAGTCATTAATCCAACACTTCAGTCTACTGCATTATGCAGCCTAAATCATTAATTAACGGCAGAATCCAAGAAGAACTAGGTCTACAAATCAACAGAGTGGGCATTTTCTCAACCTTGCACAAGTAGGACCACAAAATGTGTCCGCATCGGTCTCTCGTCTACCACTTTATTTTGTGTTCCACTCCGGGGCGGAGCGTGAAAGCTGATGACGAACTGGATATCCCAGATACTCCGGTGTTGGATGGAAACAGGCTCGCCTTAATAGTTGGAATGACATGGGCCCAGAAGGAGAATTGGCTGTGGTAATTAACATTCACCACTGAATGGACTGGGACTGTGAAGGGTATTTGTCACGTAGGGTTGTGGCGAATTCCCCAATTAGGTTGTTTTTTCCACATTATTGGCCAGTAGTATTCCACGGACAGGGCAAACCGCCCAAACCCAATATTGGGTTTTTTCAGATCATACCTGATGCTGCAACGCCATATCACGCCATATCGTGCTCATGCACACAAACGTTATTCATCTATGAATTGTGTCCCAGATCACGATTTTCCGACTTTGTCCGTGCTACACAGAACTAAATAAACCAATGCATTTTTAATAGGGTTAGGGTTAGAGTTTAGGGTTAGGGTTAGGGCTAGAGTTTAGGGTTAGAGTTAGAGTTAGATTTACGTCGGAGAAACACTACCATTCAAAATGCATTGGTTTACATTTCGTTCTGTGCAGCACGAAAAAGGCTGAGAAACGCTCCCATTCACTTACATTTTGTTCGTACACGATTCAATAAATTAATTAATTAATAGCGTTCGTGCGCATGAGTGCGATATCGTGCAAGACCAGGCTGGATATTCACCACAAAGCTCAAAAGGCTTAAGCTCAAAAGTAGCCTTAATTATTGGCATATCAACATGAATCTAGATATGACCTCCACTATTTTGTACTGCCACTCAAACCCTCCCATCTCCCCTGAAACATACCACAAGTGTTCGGTGGTTACACAATTAGCCATAATATCCATTGAGCCTATTTTAAGTGACTCCCCGCAAATCACGCACAAAGCCTTAAACATATGTTGACTCTAGTGTGAGTCACGTCTGAGGTTCACCACACGCCCTCACAGGCCGTCTAAATCAAGACACGTCAAGGTGTCCCCTTTACTCCTTTGTCTCCATTATATTGCACATCTAAATCATCATAAAGACACCTTTACAGACCAGACCAGCCACTCCCTCTGTGTCACTTAGTCCCAGGTGGCCTCCACTTCCTTCCTCGGTGATAGTACGGTTTTAAAATGAGCAGCGCTCCAAGCAGACATGTCCACTGCAGGGGTCTTATTCCCAATGATAGTTTCCTCTAAAATGTCAGGAATCCCCACCGATTCTCTGCAATGAGATAGATAGTGTGGCCGTACTTCCCCTCGACCCAATGCACCTAGCATAACCCCCCACCCCTCCCCCAAACACTAGTGGTGGTGCTGGGGTGGTGCACCAGCAGAAATGACAATAGCACCACCATAGCACAACCAAGAAATTAAAGGAAAATATTCCATATTCATTCACATTCGACGTCGGCGCAGTAATATCGTCACTCCTCTCCCACTCCCCCTCTTACTTCCGTCAATAGAACCTAACGTGAACCTACGTATTACTGAGCCGAAAATTGGCGTGTTTCATTTTGTGTAACCAAACTTGGGTGGTGTAACTACTCACGTAACCGTATTTAAATAGGGAAAACGTGGAAGTGCTCGGTCGCTTCTAACTTCTAACCCTGTTTGGATCCTAAGGAATATACTTGGCCAAGCTACATGCTAACAAATTAGCACTACGCTCCAGAGCGATTGAGTGCACGCATGGAGGCGAGAGAGGTATGTATCAACTCGTCTAAGATCAGGGAAGAACAAAGTTCAGTATGGAAAAGCGGTGGCGTTTTCCTTTAACTGAAATCTGCGTTTGTCCAATACAATGGCCCCGCCCTCTCCCGATAATCTGAAACGGGGGCGTAAACCCGCGAAAGACGCTCGTCCCTCAGCACCGTCACCGGATAATTCAGACCCACTGTACCACCAGCAAGAACAAAAATCTCTGCCTCCGCCACTGCCAACCCCTCTGACATACCGTCCCTTTTAAACACAAGCCTTTCTGGAGCACAATGGCAGACACAGGGGTGATTGATGGCCACGGAGATTTCAAGTTGTTTTAAATGTCAGGTGTGATTAGTCATCTATATAAATGTATATACCCTGGCCGGGTGGACGGGAACCTCTTGCAAATTAAGAGCAACTGCCGCCCGTCGTGGGCGAGAGTCGCGGGGGTCTCACATGGCAACGCCTGCCATCAGGTAGTTACTCAGGGGCCGCCGAGAAAAAGTGGGTCATTACACTTGTTTTACTGCACGTAATAAGCGTATAATGGATGAGAATGTCCGCAAGTGTGTGGAGGAACGGAGAGGGAACCCGAGCCGACATCCGAGCGTACCTTTTGAAAACAGAGGTGTGCCGGCTCCTGCTTTGGAAACCTCTCTGAAGGAATTACGTCCTTCAGCGTCGTGTATTTTCCCCAACTCAATCCTGTACGTGAGTGCCAAAGGCTACTTGAATGCAGGGTTAACCCTTGAAATGATGGTACATAAAAATGTCAGATTTAATACCTTCATTGGTATTTTCCTGGCAACATCGGTTAAATGGGTTTGTGTTAAGTAGTGTGCCCTTCTGTGTTGACATTGGAGACTTGGTCAGTGGGAAGGAATACTAATCAAGGAAGGCACACTCGTTTTCAACTTTTAAACAGTGAAGATAAAGGGTACATGTACAACAACAAACAGCCCGTTTTAAGTGGATGGGAACAGTCTATATCCCAGAATTTTTTTGTCTTATAAGTCAGTGTCCTCATACCAGATCCTAGCAACCTCAAACCAGTTAACCACGGAAGTATTTCAATTATTTTATGTCAATTTTGATTTTGAAATGTGATGAATTTTGAACATTCGTTCTTTGCTTAAGTCTTGTTCTTTTTAAAATATATTTTAGATTGCGGTTTACAAATAATTGTGTCCTATGAAATGTACAAGAATAAACCTGACACGGTGCAACCATTATAACTCTATTTTAATGCTAATAGTTGCAAAGTAAGAAGGAAATTCATCGCAGCAAAGGCAACAGACTATTTTTATCAGCTTCAAAACAGTTCCAGGTATTCGCAGGTTTTCAAACGCAAGATTCTCAGGAAATTGTGGTGTTTAGATTGGCAAATTAGACCGCTATTTGAAGCAGGCTGTACATGTGGGAGCCTCGCAGATGATTAGTTTACCATACTCATCTAAAACCAAAAACTAGAAAGTAACAAGAAAGTATAGAGGCCAGATAACAACATGACTAAAGAGTCTCACACAACCATACACCTATTACAACTTCAACTGATCTCAACATGAATCAGGAGAAACTTTTTTTTTTTGTACATCAAGGTAAAAGCTCATCTTTTGTTCCGAGATTTTTTTTTATTTTTCTAACACACTGAAGTGTGGTGGGAATCTTCAGAAGCTCTCAGTGTCACTCATTTAGAGCAGAACGCTCGCAGCTGTAAAACATTAAACAAATGGATGTTTAATGTCAGTGCTTGGATGAGCTATCTTATCAAAGCAGTCTAACCCCAGCCCCCTCCCCCCCCCCTCTTCCGAGCTCCATTTAATGCTACATACCACACATTCAGACTGGGTAATGCTGTATGGCTTCCAAAGGCATTGTAAAACAACTGCCAAGTTGAAAGAGCACCAACTCAAGTGTGCACCAAAGAAAACTATTTCTGCCGTTAACACCGGTATAGGATAACATAACACTTAATGTTATTTTGCTAATGTTCAGCAATTAGCTGAAACATTCACCCACCTACTGAAGTGCTTCGGCTGGATCCCGGTCCTTCTACCCAAGGCCCGGGTTCGAGTGCTAGCTATCTAGCTTTTTTTTTTGATTGTCTGCCAGCATCTCCTAGCTAGGCTCGCTTCCACAATTAACAGAACCACAGAAAAGAGTTGGTTGTAATTACAAAGCACACAACATTGAATGCCTCACAAATGTTTATATTTAGAAGCCCTCTGAATTTGCAGTTTTTTTTGTGAACTTGTATAACCTCGCTCTAAAGCTCAGCTCGGCTCAGGCCAAATTGCCAGCTGCTATATTTGGTCCAAAATGGCTCTCCGTTTTATTTTAAGTGGCAGGACCCGATTTTAAGATATGCTCTAAATAGCAGTGCCTGACAACAAAATATAAAGTTGGGTATGGTACGTTACGTTAATAATTAATGTTGGCATGAATCATTCCAGACACAAATCCTCTTTCACCTAAACCCTGCCTGGTATGTTAGACCACAGGGCGGCGACATAGAGCGAGCTGGTGTTTCATCACCATTATTCACTTAGTGCATCTGCTGCGAGTGTCTCTTTTGAAATAACCCCATGGCATCGCCATGAAGCTCAACAGTGACATCTGAAAGTCCAAAGCCTGTCTCCTCTCGCCAGTCGATCTGGCCCGACCCAATGGCTCTGCACCACAGCAGCCTGCATACATTAAGCAGCAACCCCACGGCTTCTGCTATGTGCAGCAGGACTTTGAACTTCTCTCCATCTCCTCCTCTCTCTCTATCCCCTTACAGATACATACTGCATGTGTGTCATATACTGGAGGCCTGTAGTAATATAGATATCACTACAGTGTCATATACTGGAGGCCTAGTAAAAATATCTGAAAAATAAAAATATACAGTACATACATATATACATGTATGTGCTGTATATTTTTCAGATATTTTAAAGTATCTAAAGTATTTAAAGTAAACTAAAGATATCTGAAAAATCAAAATATACAGTACATACATATGTGTATATGTGCTGTATATTTTGATTTTTCAGATATTTTTAGTAGCCCTCCAGTATATGACACTGTAGCGATATCTATATTATCTCTCTCTGTCCATGCATTATCTCTGTATATTATCACTCACACATATACATATAATATGTGAGTATTATATAAGACCAAGTGACGAGAGAGAGATAATATAGATATTAATACAATGCTTAAGATATAGCGAGCATATGTTCACACAGGGATCTATCTATTAATCCTCCTTACAAGTGATTATTCATCGTACCGCCATATCGCAGTCTCTTAGTCGCGGCTGTTCTGTATCGTTTCATTACCTCAGCGCACCACTTTGATTTGGACATGGTATATTTGAGTGTTCCCTTCCCAAGTTTCTCCCCTCCACGAGAGGAGGGGGGAGAACGCACACTAATTACTCCGGTTGAAATTGCGATAACTTTAATTTGCAGAGCCTTTTGCTTCAGTAGTGGCAATTTTCCGTGCGCCTAACAGAGATGTTCATTTTGTGCCTTTTACTTCATTTTATTTTTCTCCTGAGAGATAGAGCAAAAAAAAAAAAAAAAGGGGAAAGTCTTAATAGAACAACATTGCGAACCAGAGAGAACAGCCCTGGGGAGACATTAGCCGTCCTCATGTGGCTGCCCATGTGAACAGACATGATCTCACTGTGAATATCAGCCCCACTACGGCTCCTTCTACTGCTGGAGGACTAGGACCGAGTGGTGCTCCTCCATCTCTCCCCACTCCCTCCCACTCCCTCTCTGGTGGAGAGAGAGAGACACAGACACACACAGAAAGAGAGCGAGAGAGAGAGAGAGAGACACACAGACACAGAGAGAGAGAGAGCGAGAGAGAGGAGCCACTCAACCTGCTTCTCTGAAACTTCACGAGGAAAATCTCCTTCTCCTTCTTTCGAAAAATTCCAAGAAGCGACTTGTATGAAAATGAAAACCCTATGTCGACTCAGTAGTGGCGGCGGTTGCTACGGTTGCCAGGAGCTCATTTTTGGTCGGTTGGTTTTGACAAGTGGCGGAAAATCAGGGCTACAAATGAGGCGCTGTGCTTCAGCACGACAGTCCCAC
>OMLJ01001424.1:0-10674 GCA_900302595.1 Gadiculus argenteus | reverse complement strand
GGTGTGGGGGGGGGGGGGGGGGGGGGGGGGGGGGAAGATACACGCATAGTTTTGTTTTGACCTGAAGACCAAAAGCGTGGTAGGACACAAGTGACAATACGCATCCCTGATTATGGGCGCGCATGCGTACTTGCGTTATGTGCACCCCTGTCTATATGTTTATTTTCCTGTGTGTTTCATGTTGGGGTACATTGCAGGTTTAAATGTGTGTCAAAGCCTCAAATGGGCATATGGCCTCCCTTTCTTGGAGATCTGAAAGTTGCCAATATCTCAGACGTTAAGCGAGGTGTGGACATCCAGGTTCTAGTTTCACAACCACACTGGTGGTGCGTCCATACATGAATTTCCGTTGAAGATGGTATTGCAGAGAGGTTTAATAGCTCTCCTATCATTAAGCTCACTGAGGGTGACGAGCAAACAAAAGCTCACCATTACAGGCGTTGACGAGATGTATCTTCCTGGGAAAGGACCAGGCCAGTGTAATTCTGTGTATTTAAGTTGTTTAAACCCACATTGTTGCCGGGGAAAGGTTTATCTTAACACCCTTTAAAATGTTAAGAAGCCCCCATTATATATTTATCACACAGCTGGCTAGCATCTTGGCTTATTCCTTCACGATCGGATCAAGTGATTCAAATGACAGACATATGATATGCCGAATGACATTCGGCGCGTTCCCCCAGCCCCTGACTACTGGTGCTCCATCGCCTACTTTGAGATGGACGTGCAGGTGGGGGAGACGTTCAAGGTGCCCTCCTCCTGCCCCATCGTGACGGTGGACGGCTATGTGGACCCCTCCGGTGGGGATCGCTTCTGCCTGGGCCAGCTCAGCAACGTCCACCGGACCGAGGCCATCGAGAGAGCCAGGTAGGCCCCATGCCGGCTCGCTCCAGATCCATGAGCAAATTGCCTTCTGCAAATTCAAAGAAATATATATTTCTGGAAATGTCATTACTAAGCACGTATTAAGGGATTTGATTATGTTTTGGTGGGGATATTCAACTTTCATCTGAGTATATTTACGATGCCTAACCTTTAAAATACACACTCAAAAGAATTGGCACAATTCCATCTATGTCAAATGTATTTTAACAATGCAATACAACAATGCCTGTCATTGATGATTCAGAAAATATTTGGATAATTAATTTTTTTTTGGATGATCCACTAATGGCCGCCATTATGTGTTATGTTATATAAGCTGAGTGAAGTCAGTCTTGCTCTCTAATGGAGTCGGTGTCCGGTAGATGTGGGTGCGGGATCTTTACGTCTTCCGGTGTCTCTCTATATTCCTAATTAAATCTAGGGCGCCAGAGGCCAAGTTGGTTGACTTGGGAATTGTCTCCCTTACTACTCTGTACTTCCATCCCCTATTCCAGCATTAGGGGTATGATAATGAAAACGGTAACACACATTCTTTATTTTAATAGGATATGTGAATGGCAGTCTCTCAAAGTACCACACCGATAGAGGTCCATAAAAGACGGATGGAGAATTTATTTCTCAAAAATATCACTAATAATAATAATAATAATAATATCACTTATAACAATAGTGAAGCAAATAGTATATTGTAAACAGAACCATGTTGTAATGTATTCAATTAAGTTCATGGTACAACTAGCCTCGCTCAAGGGCAGTGTGGCGGTACGCAGGTTTCAAACCACTGCCTTATACTGTCCCTTTTTAAATTCTCACCCTATTTTTCCCTGCTTCCTCCCAGGCTCCACATTGGTAAGGGAGTGCAGCTGGAGTGTAAAGGCGAAGGAGACGTATGGGTGCGCTGCCTTAGCGACCACGCTGTGTTTGTGCAGAGCTACTACCTGGACCGAGAGGCGGGGCGCGCCCCCGGGGACGCAGTGCACAAGATCTACCCCAGCGCGTACATCAAGGTAAGTGCCCCGGGCACACCCTGCTGGGACGCTGCTCTGATGCGGTCGCCGTTGCCCTCGCCCTCGCCCACACTCGCCGTGGTACTCCTCTGCCACATCGTATATATAGAGGAATACAAAAATTTCACAGTGAGGGATTTCTTTTGATTTTTTTTTTTATACAGTTTTACTGTTTTGAAGTTCCCATAAAGGGTTCTGATATTATAATTAAATCAATATAAGAATCCTTCATATAATTTATACCCAATCAATCATTTTAAAATAATACCCCTATAATTTACTAAACATCACTATCAACATAGCGTCAAGCACAGTTCCAGACATGCATAAGAAAAATAAATAAGACCTAATCGGAGACCTAAACACAAACCATCACAAGCTAGGCGGATCAGAATTCCCGCCGACCTAACCAGGTGTGTGTATTCCTCTCCCTTGTAGGTGTTCGACCTGCGCCAGTGCCACAGGCAGATGCAGCAGCAGGCCGCTACAGCACAGGCCGCCGCTGCTGCCCAGGCCGCCGCCGTGGCGGGAAACATTCCGGGGCCTGGGTCGGTCGGAGGGATCGCTCCTGCCATCAGTACGCGAAATACTCCCTCACTCACTCTCTGAATGATAGTGTAACCGTGCAGTCCTCTAACCGTGTTCCTGTCTCCCCATCGCGTCCAGGTCTGTCGGCGGCAGCAGGCATCGGGGTGGACGACCTGCGGCGCCTGTGCATCCTTCGGATGAGCTTCGTGAAGGGCTGGGGCCCCGACTACCCACGGCAGAGCATCAAGGAGACCCCATGTTGGATCGAGATCCACCTGCACCGGGCCCTGCAGCTGCTGGATGAGGTGCTGCACACCATGCCCATCGCTGACCCACAACCCCTGGACTGAGGCCCACACACTCACACACACAACCGCAGTGGTTTACAACAGAACCTTTGTTTTCTTTTTGTATAAAGGACTCCCTTTTGAGGGGGAGGAGCCAGGGGCCCCCTGAACAGTGTCAGTCGTGCTGTCACACTACAGAGCCCACCGCCTTGCAACGGTCGATGGAGAAGCTTTTCTTGGTCCTAATTCTTTCTTTGGGACTAACCCTTTTTCTTAGGAAAGCAGAGACTCAAAGAAACTTGAGCCATGGGCAACAGGCGTACATGTGAAAGTCAAGTTTACATTTATTTTTGATAGATGTTGAGGGGAATGCTAAACTGGACATACTAAGGATACTGAGTGACTTAAATTAGCTCCGGCTGTATTCCAGCCTACGGACCTACATTATGATACAGTGAACTAAAAAGAATGAAATGGTATAGGAGTTCCTGGATGTAACTATATATAGTTAATCTTGACAATCAGTATTCACAGGACCAGGCGAGGACGACTTCCTCATTCTGGTCATAGCCAGTTCTTCTCCACCGCCGGTCCAAGTGGGATCAGGGAAAAATCAAGAGTCCCAGAGCCATCTTGTAGTGATTGAGGTCATATCACTTTCCCCCGGTCTGCTAACATACAATAAATAAAGTTTTTAGCTCTAGGCCTAGATTGGATTATTCAAAATTGTAAATGGTCATTGTTTTACACCTGGTAGTTTAGAACTATTGCATTATTTGAACTGAATCCCGCGTTGTCAAAGAGTCCCAAATGCTGACGCCAGACACAAAGTTTAATGAGTGACTTATCCCAAGCACATTTTTTTTTTAAATGGCCCGTTATCGTATTACCATTGAATCAGTTCACTAAATCGTTTGGACAAACAATTGTGAGGAAATGGGTATAGAAGTGTCCTGACATTGCTGTTGATCGCTGTTTCTCTTTGGCTTAAATGATGGCTTATTAGAGCCAATCAGAAGAACGGTTGCTATAAACTATGTTACATCAGAGATTGCACTCTCGCTGTGATATTATTTAGTTTTTCTTTAAATCAGTAACCCCTTCACATTGGTTTGTATAAAGAGTTATACTGCTTCCACTTCTTTGCTTTGGCTATATTGAAGGTGACGGTAAACACTCCTTTCTATTTGAAATTGGGCAAGAATCCGATTTTAGACAATGCTGAATGAATCAAGGTGTAGGGGAATTGTGTTTGACCATTTTTATTTTACACACTGTATAAGAAATGCCACAAAACCTATTTGCTTACTGAATGTCATTTATGTATGCTGTTGATCTTGCCCATCAACCAGTTGGTGCACTGAAGATGTCCAATAGAACTGGATTTTAACATTGGAATCTTATTTAAGGATTTTGATATTTTAACTTAATCGCAAGGCACGCAAGTTTGCTTCTATATAGGTATTATCCTGGTCTACTGATAAATATAAGATACCTTTTATGATGGTGGTTTCCCAGCGCACCAGTTACACTAATTGGTGTTTTGTTTTTGGCACTTTATCTTCTTTTTTTCATATCTTTAACATTCAGTAATTTCCTCTTGAGGAAAATAAACTAAGGTTCTAGGTTTGAGTTCGATTTGAGTTTGGAAACTAAAATTGCTAAACGTCGGCAGATATGACACTAGTGACACCTTCATTCTGGTCTTAGCCTTTCACCAGATGGATTTACATTTTCACCTTTTATTTTAGTTTGAGTAGCCTTTTTTTTCTTCATGTAAATAACCTGTTTTGGGAGTTTTTTTTTCTGTAAATATTTGCATGAAATTATGCAATCTGTTTGAATTAACATCTTGTATGCCAAACTCCATGCCCCTGACGGTACCATTAATCAACCAGGTGTAACAATGAAAAGTGTCTTGACTGTATTCCTGGTTTTACCTTCCCGTCCCGATTAAACAAACTGTCCCTACCACAGTTGTTTTTTTGTAATCACCTACTGCCTTGATTCTTTACTTCAGTTTAAAAGGCTTGTAAATAAACCATGATTTGCAAGTCATTCTGATCCATGAGCTGTAATAACTACATGGATTCTGCAGTTGAATTAAATAATTTGGTTTTATGGTCAGATTTGGTGATAAAAATGTATGTTTGGGAAGGTTGACCACTCCTTTTTATTTTAGGAATCAAAAGCACATGTAGGTATTCCTATTTACTGTTTTCTCTTCATCTTTTTGGCCATCAAACCTTCCTTTATATTTTTGATGGCAGTTTGCAATGCTGTGGTGGACTTGGAATCAAAGGATTAAAACACAATTTGCATTTTGCTCTGTAATAATGCATTGAAGAAGCAACGAAACAGGATTTCTTTTTGCAGGATAGGTTTGAGATAACATGCTGGATGATCCCGTAGAGAAAGTACCAGATATCTGCTATTGGACTTTTTAACTTGACAGGTTTTGTATTACTTGCAGATATGAAATTGGGAGCCTTTGAAAACAGCCCTGTGGTGACTGGCCAATTGCAGAAATTAGTTGACCTGTATTTCTGTTGTGAGAAATTCCTTAATAAAAATGGCTTGATATTTTACCTTGTTGTGATCCTTCAATTATCTTCCAAATTAATAAGTTGATCGGTTTCCCTTTCTTCCATGTAGATATTGTGATTCTTGCAGATGCTTTTATCCAAAGGGACCAGTGCTGCTACTTCTATATCATAGCATCAATAGACCGGAATCATTGTAGGATCAACACAGGTCACTCAACACCATTACGGGTCTGCTGCTTTAATGTAACAGGGCAGGGGGAGTGGACTGACCTCCAACTCCTTTACTCTCTGGGCCTGGTACATAAAAAGGGCAGGCCCATAATTAAGTGTAATTAGATGACACCTGTGTTTATCCTACAATGATACCAGGGTGAAAAGGGTCTATAGGAGTAGTGTGGTGGAAGATAATGAAGGTTTTAAAGGATAACTGTAAATAATGATGTGACATGAACATCTAATATTACCTACACTGACTAGCATTGTCAAGGACATTAACATGTGCTCCCCAGTTACAAAGGAACCCCAACCTAATTTATGTATAAATAACCAGATGGCTGACACACTATAGTACTATAGTGAGGAGAGACACTCTCCTGCAACTTCTTGCTTATAAAGTTAGAATGTATATCCTACAGGCTTTGAATTAGAGTTAAACTTATCATGACTGTATATGCCACAGAATAATAAAGTTAAACTTAAACCCATGTGGTAAGTCATGGTGGTTTAAGATCAGGTTTATAAACAATGCAATGAATGGATTTTAATCAAGAATCACATATGTAACAAATGTGTAATCTGTAACTATGTAACTATAATGTTCCTTTTATGTAGCTCTTGTAATACTACTGTAATGTTTTGTGGACATCGTGGGCGGGACGACAACTGTAATGCGGAAATGTAATGATTTAATATGTAATGTGATTGGCCTAAGGGTATTGGGGGCGGGGCTTACAACTGGAAGTACAGGTGAGCGTTCGCCAAGCACTCCTTAGATTCTTTGCAAACTATCTCAGGCTCAGTTGTCTCTCTGCAAAGTGACAATAAAGTCTTGATCATTCCAACTCAACCCTTCTTAACCTCTCGTAATTTGGTAAAATATTAACTTGTGGCTTTTATCCACAACAGTAGCTACAAAAACATAAGAAAATTTGCATAAATCCAAATCCTTTGAAAGGGTCTACATGAGCGCTCTTTGGCAAAGCCAAAGCTGACATGTACTGGTTCTTTAAGATGAACACCACTCTTGTTAATCCAAGGGCAGCTTGCCTCCAGATTTGGTGCGATCCGTTCGACAGTGTGTTTAAAACAATGCCTGAAAGCATCAACTGATCCTCTTTCACGGTTCAACGTTCATCCCATTTTTGCAGCCCCTCTAGCAAGCCTCCTAGACCAACCAGAGCTGCTCTCAAGCATGTGATTGGACTTGTGTTTACCCACCATTGGAATATATTGGTGAAG
Source organism: Gadiculus argenteus (assembly GCA_900302595.1). NCBI lineage: Eukaryota > Metazoa > Chordata > Actinopteri > Gadiformes > Gadidae > Gadiculus > Gadiculus argenteus. Next base: position 3,963 of record OMLJ01001424.1, on the reverse strand, counting down.
TTTGAAAACAGAAGAAAAACTCCCTGAAAAGCACAAGTTTATTAATCTTTTCTTCGACCCCATTCTAAATGCAGAAGATATTTGTTTATGCTTCATGTAGCTATGGCATGATCAACATCAGTTAAAAAAGTTAGCAATAGTATTCAAATGGGTTTGTCATGTTTTTGATAAACAAAACACTTATCACTCATCCCTATTTGTTCATTTTAGAGTCTCTGGTTAATCTTGCCGAGATTACATCAGATTGCATCAGAGTTGGGAGACAACTGTCTGTCCTTGCATCTGGAAAACCTGGTCAGGGGAACTGAGTGCATCACGAGCCGTCTAAACTTTAAACTGAATCTTACTCAGAATCCTTGTTTACTCCCCTCGCAACTTTATTTTGGGAGGTTCTGATATTTACTCTCGTATCACCTTCACCTACTTTGTATTAACATTCTGCAAGAAAAACAATTTGTATTTGATCCCATACACACGTGGAAGTCACATTTAAACTTAAACTGAACTTGGGACAAAACCCATGTGGAGAGAGGGAGATACTGTACAACTTGCCATGCAGTCTTAACGGAGCCAGTTTATTGAAGAAATGGGCAAAATAAGAGATCTATGGCTGAGTGTTAGACCATCTAGTGGTATATGGTCACACTGGTTCCGGCTTTATTTGCAGTTGTAATAACCTGAATTATACATTTAATTGGTTGCATATTTTGCAAGATGGGGTGATCATTTTCAATGTATAAATCACAACAACATACATATTCTGAGATGGCTTTAAATGAAACCGTCTTTATTAGGTAACTATAATATCAGAAAAATAAAACTCTCAAATTCTCTTTACAGCAAATATATAATATCAGTGCTTTGGCCAAAATAACTTAAGAGGCCATTATAAAATATAGTCTGCTTTTAAACTCCCGACTTAATTTGAAGAATTTATATGCCATAAGACTCCCCCCTACTTATATACATAAAAGATGTAGTAAAATTAGCAAAAATCGTTTAAACTGTTGGTACAGCTCAATTATTATATATATCCATATATAGATATATCTAACATAAAATTGTACAATATACCTTTCTTAAATTTGGTGGCGTATAGACAAGAGAGGCCTTAGAACCGTGGCCTCTTTACAAACAGTTGCAGTGTGACGTTTACATTGGCGGCTCATGACGAAAACATGCTTGTGTTGCACATTCCATTTCCACTCAAATAACCTGCATCTACCAATACTATTATTGTCATCATCGTCATCAATACTGTCAAAAAAAAATAAAAGGAAATATAGACTACAAGCAAATAGAATGGCAGCCTCCTGCACTGATTTTCAACTCATCACTGCTAGTCATCAATTAAAGTAACAAAAACAGAAAAACTCATCTGTAAACATTTTAATATACATCTATATATATATATTTATATTTGTCTATATGAAATGTAACAAAATAAAAAATAAATTCTCTATCAGTCATTAAACAGCAATAAAAGTAGAAGCCATATGGAGAAAAAAACAAAACACTCATATTTCATGTCAAGCAAGCGGTTATATTGCATTCCATTGAAGGAGAGAGGGCATCCCTAGCCCTCGAAGCTGTGCCTCTATAATGGACGGACAGAAGGCCTCACTAAATGGAATAGAGGCAGAGAGCATTTTGATTAACCTCGGTTGTTTAAAGAAAAAAAAAAAAGGCAAATGGGTGCTTTTTTGCACTGTTGCGGCTCATTATTCATAGCACTGGGATGTTCTACAAGACATCTAAGCAAGAAAGAATTTGCAATTAAAAACACGTCCAAATACTATCCCACACACGCACACACTCCACTACTGCTGGAGTGAAGTCCCCGTCAGCCTTCCACAGCCACGACGTAACCGTGTGTAGCGTCAACCTGGATCAGGGTCGCCTCTCCTCGGCTTAATGTACACCGTGGGCGTCTTTACGCCACGCTTTGGGATGACCCTACAACCCCAGTTCATTTTTGCAGCAACTCGTAGCAAAGACAAGATGGTAGTGGGGCCGCAAATAAAGAAGCCTAAAAGAAAATGTGGCGTGTGGGTGCAGAGCAGAACAAAGAAAATGTGACAAACAAAACACTACGGTCGAATCACGAGGATAATTATGTCAGTTCAAAATGGGTAGTGTGAACCGATGATAATGGAGATTAACAATTATTTTGGGTTATAATAAAATAAATGTCTGTCTGGAAAGTTGGAAGTCCAAATCTAGGAATCAAGTGTTTGATTTACAATTACCCAACATGCACTACAGTACTGCTGAGGGACCGAGGATATAGTATACTTGATGAAGTACGCCAAACGACTTGCAATCATGTAACTTAACATAGCGGCGTCTTCTTAATCTAGGCCGGGTATGGCCCTGGTTAAAAACAATGACCACCATTTGGATTTTTTTTTAAAGCACAAAGATGTGTGTAATGGCCCCTCCACTTTCACTCTGATATGTGCCGAACATCAGCCCCCTGGTCACCAGGAGTGGGAGGTTTATACGGAAAGCGATCAATATTCAGGGTAAAGGTATTAAAATGGCCGCAATCCAGACAATATGGAATGTTAACATATGATGATGGCAGAAGTGTACTTAAGAAAATAAAATGTATGCCCATAATAAGGTGGCAAGAATTCTATATATTTTTAAATGGCTCTTGGTAAAGGGAGTGTGTAAACATTCAAAATAAAATCTTCAAAAATAAAATAATTGTAAGATCTAAGTGAAACAAATCTGTGCTTCCAAAAATGAATGAAAAACAAAAAGTTAGCAGAAATGTGTTTTAAAATGTTAGACGGTAAGACTCCGGTCATGTGTGTTCAGGGTGCTGTTCAGCTGAGGTCTGACTACAGAGCTGTTGTGGTGGTACTCGCAGGCGTCCCGTAAAAAGGCCACAAATTAGTTAAAAACATATTGCCGTTGTGTTTCCAGGAAACCAGTTAAAGTTTCTCCTTTTAGCTCAACGCAATCAGGCACGCGTAACGTGTAAACAGACGTGTAGGCTTAAGGAAGCCATGGAAAGCAACATGGCGGAAGTGAAAGAGGGTCAAACCCATGGGTACTCCCCATAGTTAGCAGTTAACAACCTCACCCCATACCTTTGGTTTTAGGAGGAAAAGAGGGATGCCCTTCTGAACTTTCAGTTTGGAGTGATGTTCGTAGGTTTAAAGCCACTTTGGCATCAAGTTAAAAGGGGACTTTTACATATTGGCATTGGTGGTCATTCTGGAATACATTATGCTCACTTATCCAATGCGCAATTGCACTAACACTCATTAGTTTGTTGCAAGGAGAAAATCGATCCTTGCGCATCTTTACAGCTAATGCTACCATCGGTTTCGGCTCAGATTCCACCATGACTGTGATAATCTTTTGATCTTAATGCAAAATTTGTATAGGTTGACAAAGTTATTTTTGGTGAAGACTATGTAAACACTTCCCTATACTTCCTCTTTGAGGTCAATACCAAAAGGACAATGGATGAGGGGCAACAGAAGACACATTAAAAACGATGGCAGCAACAGAAGAAAAAAGAAAAAAAAGGCAAAACATATGAGATGTACAGATGACAAAATCCAAACTGCTCTTACAAACTTGGTTCTTCACCTAGAGGTTCACCTGGACTCTTAAAACTCAAAGTTTGCTCTCAAATCCAAAAAATGCAATGTTTTCGGAGAGAATAAAAAGAAAAAAATATATTAATATTAATAAAAAAAACATTCCAACCAATGCTACTTGGAGGGTCTTAACCCCTCCACTTATCAATATTCAATCTAGGAAGAAGACTTCACAATTACAGGCTCCTGTACAGGATGGCCCCCCATGCCCAACCTTGCCATCTAAATAAAGAGATGCTCGTACCTCTACCCTGCCGGTTCCCCCTGCGCTCTGGGACGAACCCTCCCACTCAATGCCTGCGCTTAGTCACCAATGCTTGGCCCGTTTCGTGAGACCCCCTCC
>OMLJ01001421.1:2666-15964 GCA_900302595.1 Gadiculus argenteus | reverse complement strand
CCTTGAAAAGGCACGTTTTGCAGCAGTGCCACATTGTGCAGCACAGCACAGGCCCTAACAATCCTACAGAGCTTTTCGGGTCTGTAACATAGCGCTCCCCCCGTGGCATCCAGACAATCTGCCCTTCAGGAGCCCGACGGTGCGCTCCACAACGCGCGCCTGGCTGTGGCGCAGCCCGTTATAGTTGGTCTCCTCGGGCATTTGGGGGTTCATAAATGGCGTGAGCAGCCACCGTTTCAGCGGATACCCACTGTCACCTACAACATAACTTGAATGAGTAACGGGTAGAATGGTTAGAAATACTTTCAGGATTTACGCATTAATCACCTGCACCCAGAAGCCAACCATCGCGCCAGGTCCAGCATCCAGTCTGGATGCAGCCTCAAGATTCAGCCTCAATACAAATGAGTCAGACTCACGGGTTGAACCAACGCTGCTATGCCTCAATATAAATGAGTCAGACTCATGGGTTGAACCAACGCTGCTATGCCTCAATATAAATCTATAATATTGTAGCGACCCTGAGACTCTTTAAGCTGTTTTATCTGTTATGCGGTTGCATTGTATAACTTCTGTTTCGCCAGTTCTATCTGCATGTATTGTAATGTTCCACTTGCCAATCAGTGTGGGGAGCGAATCACCAGGTCAGCTGGGGGCGGGACTTAAGAGAACAGGAAGGTGGGGGCTGGCACGTTAACGCGGGTGCGCGCGCGTGGGTTGGTTGCGTGAGCCGGTGTTTTTGGTGTGTGCGTTGGTCACGGCAGACAGTGATCAGTTGGAATTAAAACCGTTCAACAAGTACTTACGACTGGACATTCCTGAATTACCAGTAAGGTCGTTACAATACATTAATAAAGCCATCGAAATGGTGTCATAACATTTCTGGATAATAACATAAATGTGATCCATATTATTTTATTTATTGTATTCCAAGATTCATATTTTTGTTTTGATTAGATTAGAAGTAAACCGCCTGACAAAAGGAGAAGTAGGGAACTCTTATCTGAATTAATCTACAGCTCACTTGTTTGAATATTACATAATATATTTGAATATGTGCCGTTATGAAATAATAGACATATTGTTTTTGTATTTATTCCAAGAACTGTCTGTTCCTTCCTTATTCCTTTGTCCCGAGGCACATTTGTTTATTATTGTAGGCAGAGGGGAATTAATGTTGCTGGTCTGGGAGCCGTCACGGAGGAAATTAACCGCGTACCCGATACATGTCATTGACAGAGGGGTGTCCGTCTATGGGGGTGTGAGGTCTGACCAAACGTTAAACAACTCTAAATAGAATGATGTGTTTAAGTTAAACCAAGGTAAGCACGTCCCAGGTTATACATTTTACACTTTTCGTAGATGTGATTTGTTACGTTGAGGCTGTGTATCTCGCTCAATGGTCCCCGTTCGTTCGGGCAGATAACTTGACATCTTTCACGTCCATTCAGTGCAATGTGCAGTTATTAAATGGCCTACATACGTTTAACACATATTAGTTTATATTATATTTTATTATATATAAATAAATACAATTGTATTAGCAGTTAATTGTATTAGCATCCCCTGTGACAATTTGTAAGCCAATCATGAATGTAGACATATGCACGATAGAGGGTCTATAGATGTAGATGTCTATAGTATACTATAAATAGACCCAACTAACGTGAGTGTTTACTCTCTTTTCAGATGCTCCGTGCGCTCTCCAGAAGAACCACCTCTCTGCAGGCAAGTGCACATCAGTGACTCCTTGTTGTAGTGCTTTGGAGAGCCAATGACAATGTCTTTTAGAGCAATGGTTATATTCAGAATTTATGTTGTTGGGTATTTCTGACTTGGTTTGTTTACTTTTTTGCTTTTATCGAAAGTGACTTAAAATAAAATGCATTCAATTGAGGGGCAGGAGGCCTCTAGCTCAAAGAGTTCTACAGGTAGACTGTGTGGACATTGAGGCTTGAACCTAGAACCTTTCAGCTGGGTCACACGACACTATCCTGCCTCCTGTTTCCTTGGTGTATAGGTGACTGACAATGGTTATTGCACCTCCTCAAGGTTCCGTTACTACTTAATTTTATTAATGCTATTTCGATTCTTCTTTAGGTGGTGAGATGGGCAAGTCCACCGTATAGTTCCTGGCTCTGTGCTACGAGTCGCTCTTGTGCTGGAGATCATGGTGTATCCAGATCCCAGGTGTCCTGCTGGGCTGCAGAGCCACGCTCCAAGCAGATCGGATGTGGTCTGGTGAGACGCCACACTGCTGTTGGCGGTTTCACCGGCGATTGGCTGTTCCAACGGAACCGGTCTTTCCACGACTCTGCAGTGAGGCTAAAAAAACGTCAGCAACCAGAGCCACCTCCCAGGGAGCTTGACCTTCTGCGCTATGATATGAAGCACTTATGGAAAGGCCCCAAGCCAGCACTCTACCTCGGGATGGCTAGCCTCATTCCCTTTGTGGCCCCTCCTTTGCTGATGGCCATGACTGAGACTTACCTCCCGGAGTTGGCCTCCATCCAGATCGCCTACGGAGCCTCCATCATCTCCTTCCTCGGTGGATCTCGCTGGGGATTTACACTTCCTGAGAGCAGCCCTGCCAAGCCTGACTGGATCAATCTGGCCAATAGCATGGTTCCCCCCCTGCTGGCCTGTGTGGCCATGCTGCTCTGTGACAGCATCACCCCGGCAGCCACAGTAGTCATCATGGGACTCGGAGTCTCCCTGCACTATGACCTCTCTCTCCTGCCCACCTACCCGAGCTGGCTAAAAGCCCTTCGCGCCGTGTTGACCATAGTGGCTTTCTTTTCCCTGCTGTGCACACTCGTAATTGATGAGCTCTTTCCAGTTAAAATTATTTTTTCAAGTTAATAAAATATTCAAGGATATGATGATAACTATGAAGGTAAAGAAATAGATGCTAAACTGTTCAGATGTCTGTATTTTCTGAAGTGTGCAGAGATGAAATCAAGAAAGATCTTGGTGTCTCATTACATTGTGCTTATTGAAAGACAGCCGAATATCTGAAGTTTCAGAAACAGTACATGTTCCAAAAAACACATGTTTATTAAAATACATATTTAATGAAATACAAGCATCTAATTCAAATTGGAAGGAAAGGCATTTCAATTGGGGTGGTGTAGAAGAGGTTTGCATATCTGAGTAAGGAATAAGGCACACATTCCCAAAAGTTTACCTTGTTCAAAGTGTGCAAAAGCAGTCTTAACTTTCAACTAAAAAGGATACAATTTACAAGAACCAGTGGCACTCGGGTGATCAAACTCAAGATAATGGGCTGATTTGTTTCAAAGGTAACAACATGCCAAATACAGATTTATGCAACAACTAATGGCATGAATACTTTGGTATAGCCTACCAAACATAGGCCTACTTTACCTTTAGTGCAACTGTTTATTGCATGTTCTATGTAAATAACATGCATATTTGCATATCACCTGGGATGGCGCCGACATCCCTTTGCAAAAACATCATTTACCTGGACAAATATCTGTCTTTAACACCCTTATGAGCCAGCACAAATAAAGTGGATGCAACATATAGTTCAAAAGTAGACCACACACCACAACCTAAAAAATTTGTATTTCATTTCAGTCTGTTCTGTAGCAGGAGATGCTGCTGAGATGCAGCACTGAATCCAGGCTTTGGTCGCTTCCAGGTTTCACTTCCCTCAATACAATAAAAGACCAAAGGCTATCAAGTTGTGTGGGACACAGGGAGTGTTCTACTACTACTTCTGGATCCCCAGACCAGACCTCATGTACTCGTACACCACGTAGCTGATGCTGACGGCTGGGATGACCTTCATGAAGTTGGGCAGGATCCCGCGGTAGAGTCCGAAGAAGCCCTCCTTCTCCACGATCTTCTTCACCATCCGATTCATTGACATCTGCTCAGCACCCTCAATAGACGCTGAAACAGGAACATCAGAGGAAGTTGAGATCACACTGCTATGAACATCATTTCATTACATTGAAACACCATGTCATAATGAATAATTTGGCGACCCGCAAAAGAAATCAACAGCAATATAGTACTATCAACAGTTCACCCTGAGTTAAAAAATTAAGGTATTATATTTTATTTGTATATTATATTATATACATTATATATATAAACAAGGTATTATATTCGTGAGATTTCTTATATAAACATTACAGAATTAAAACAGACACGGTACAAATTACAACACAGTGATTCTCGTGATTCATTACAACACAGTGATTCTCGTGATTAATATTCTCGTGATTCCTTACCCGCTGCCTGCATTCGTGTGCGGATCAGAGCCAGAGGGTAGCTGGTCAGCTGGCCGCAGGTGCTGGAGATGGTTCCACAACCCAACAGCACCAGGATGCCAGGGTTGGCTGAGTCTTTGGCGTAGTTTGCCAGCCAGGCATTCTTCAAACTCTGATCAAGTAATCGTAAGAAGGATAGGGCCGTCAACATGGTGAGCAAAAGGTTGGATATGGATATGTAACGGTTATATAGGGCCATTTCATTAGTTCAGCTTTAATTAATAGGTATTGAAAATAAGTATGTATGACATATGAAGTTTGTGGTTCAGCAGATGATTTAAATTGTAATTGACGTAAATGTCTTTGATTCTATGTGTAGCTTGCAAGTAGCTTTGTAAAAAGTGTCTAAATGGCTGAATATAAATATAATGCATGGCACCTTTAGAGCGTGCTATGATGACTGAGGACTGAATGCTATGTACCTCATACACAGCCAGATCTATGCCAGCGTATGGAATGATGCCCAATATGTTGGGGAGATAGCCTTTGTAGAATGCCTTCACTCCCTCCTTCTGGAGGATCTTCTTGGCACAGTCAAACATTCCAGTATATTGTCCGGTTTTTCTCAGAGTCAGCCTAGTCTTCATCACCTGGAATTGTAAAGATTATTGCAGAGGTTGTTTGATATATGGACATAAAATAAATAGGGGCCTATGGTCCATTTAACATTTAGCTTGATCATTTGATTTAAATAGAGGAATAAAACCATCTAACTATAGATGGCTATCTAATATATCTATATATTATCGGTAATAATGCTTTTGGTGGACATGAATTATATATTGAAATACTATTTTATTTTATATCTTGAGCAACACAGCCTGCTTCGGTATGTTGCTCCGAAACCGAACGACAGTATCAACAATTGTGAGCTGCATATACACACCCACAATGCAAACACACCTATCCCTGATGTCCATGGGGGACAAAGTCTATCTCTACAGTGCTCCTCACCTTATTTGACTATGAAATGTATGCAAATACAACCACTTAATCACCTCCATGGGGTAGATGGCGGTCTGGGCAGTGGCTCCTGCCAGTGACCCAGCAATGAACCGCTCATGGGTCCGAACCTTACCACCGTCACTGGACAACAGCTTCTTGTACTGTCGGAAAACAGGTACAACGTTGCAATACATTAAATGAACTGAAAGAAATGTATCAACGTTAAATATTTCCTATTCTGTTGGCCCCGAACCTGTTAAAAAAGGTATATGTACAGGACACAGCAGTGATTGTAAAACAGAAACTATTGATGTGATGATGCATTCATTAATAACGGCTGTCCATTGACAGGTTTGACCCCAATGCAAAATAAAAAACATTACTAAATGGGATTTCCCTCCTGAATTGGAAGTACTTTATTGTTTTGGAATTGGTTTGGGAAGATGACATGTAAACAAGGAACGAAAAGAATAAACCACTTTTTACCTGTTCATAAGCCATAAACTTAATGGCCGTCTCTGGGGCGATCTTGAGGACGTTGATTCCATTACCTCTCCACAGGGACGTTGCACCCCCTTCTTTGAGCATCTGCTTGAAACCTCCCACAAGGCTGATCTTGTTGCTTTTGGAGGAATGCACCTGTATTATAAATGGAATGCTTATACATAACTTGCATAAAACAAGTTTAAGTAGAGAAACATAATGGCATAAAACAATTCGTTTGAGAGTGGTATTTGTTGGCATGAAACTACAGGTGTCCAGCCCCTAAGGTGGACACCTGAATAGATCCATGAGCTTTATGACGGTCTGCTGAGGCAGGGTCCTGAGGCTCCACTGACCTGCATGAAGACCTTCATCCGGTCCAGTGGGGCGGTCCCCGTGCGGGACACTGCGCCGGCCATGGCCCCAGCAGACAGCTGTTTCCACCAGACACCGGTGGTCTTCTCCTCCTCTGTGAACTCGTCTGGGATGGTGAGGCTGTCACCGATATCCAGAACCTATGGTAGAACGCAATAGAACAGGGTTCGTCAAGACAGCCACCAAAATACACTGTCCTGTCTCCTACTTAAACTCTGTGACGACATGTCACTTACCGTAGCTTAATCCAGTCTTAACCAACCAAAATAAGATGTACTCACACTCCATGTGCAACATCACTCAAGAAAGAGTAACATGAATACTTGCTCTAGAAACAAACACTGTAAAAATCCAGAAACCGTGTATGATAGTCATAAACAGCAAGGCATTTGTATGGTGAGCTACGTCAACAAGATTCAGCGTTGGTTGATTATCAGCAATGGAAAAATAACGCAGCTCAATTTATCTGTCTAAGCTGTAAAACATATGTTACACTAGGACTGGACATTGGATATTTGTCAGCTACCGAGCGGTACTATCTTTCCCATACAATCATCTGAATGACCCCATCTCACCCAACCCTCGTGAGGCTTTTACTGTTGCGAAACAATAATAGAACATCTCCACCTAAATCCTCCAAATTACATTGGCTGCTTTTTACTGGAGTTTAATTTTTTTCAGGGAAGCAAACAAAACACTCTGTTCCAAAACCATTACCAAATGGCTGCTTAAAAGCATTTGTTTTGATCGAGGTCTATGTAGCAACTATACCAAAGCTATCCTTTAAAAATATGGGATATTGGTTATTTGTATTAGCCACTATTATGCTGATTAATACATACAATAATTTTAAATAAATGTTGGCCAATGTCGATGCAAGTTCCAGTTCAGCTATGAGCAAAATCGGCTGTTCACTGTTAATACAAAAGTAGACATCATCACCTCAATCCGTGCTCCACATGTCTATAGAGAGACACAGGAATGGCTATCACCCATAGTCCTGGTCTGGGAATGATGCACCTCAGAACATGACACCTACCACCTCCACCTCGCAGAGCCCACTGTCGTCTTCATAGTCAATGCTGAACCAGTTCCTCTCCTGGTGCTGCAGCAGTGCCATGACTGCTCTACACCCAGGAACGTCTGCACAAGGCCGGGCAGCTGCAGCACCCCCCACTCCCCCCTTATGGCGTCAGCTCACTCCCAGTACCTGGTGGCCACCCCCAGCCTCGCTGCACGCGGGGGGGTACGGTGTCTAGCTGGACAAGGGTCAGTGGGTCCAGTGTTACCAGTGATAAGTGAGCAGTGGTTCATTCAGATCCCGCTCGTTATATCCTGCCCGCTGGAGGCAAAAGACTTAGTGAAAGTCTTCCGTGTTCATTCCCAAGCCAATGACAAGCTAATCCCTGCTTAGGGCCAGTCAATTGGCTTACCTGGGGCCTCTCTGGAGCAGCCCTACCTTGACCTAAACTCTTGAGATGGACCAATGGTCATAGACTCAAATGTCAGTGAACATACAACACAACATCACTCATGGTAGCCTACAGCTTGACAATACATATTGGTAACAAATTAATATATTGTATTGTAATTAATATACTGTATTCCTTTGTGTGTTGGTGGACTAGCAGAGCTGGCACATTTCAGTCATTCACAACTATTGTGAATTATTGGTCTTAGTTTTTATAACCCTATTACCCCTGAAAAAAGCTGCCCTGTTGAATGCATAACCCATGTGAATCAAATACAATATACTATATAGTAACAATGCTGTTGCACCTCCTCAAAAATCTTCCAAGGAAATGTGGAATCTATCTGGAATCAGCAAAACATGCCAATAATCAGGAAGCATTCTTGCATACACAATTATACAGCCTATGTATTATGCTGCCTGTGTGCTCATTCTAGCATAACAATTTACAGGTCTCTCCTTCACTCACTATTGTGTCCCCAACAAACATTGGCTTGATTCTGACCACACACTGCCCCAGTCCCTCTCCCACTGTCCCAGTCCCTCTCTCCCACTGCCCCAGTCCCTCTCTCCCACTGCCCCAGTCCCTCTCCCCCTCACCGTGGAGTGCTTCCAGTAGCGGATGATCTCCTGCAGGTTGGTGGCGGGGTTGAAGAGGAAATGTGCTCTCCATTCATTCCAGTCCACAGTCATAGTGCCGTCCACATCGATGCTGCAAATGAATTAGAATGAGAAACAGAATTAACATGATCATTTTTTCATTGTGATTACATGGCATGAGAGTATTGCACATACCGAATAAAACATGCATAAGAGACTGTGACAATCAATGTTTGATAATTAACTGTACGTTTATGCTTTATATGTAACATTTGATAGGAACATTAACAGAATATAATTATTGACAGGGAGGAACCAATATACATTTTATGTAATACCTAAATTAGAGTGCAACCGATGTCGTGGATAAAAACCACAACTTAATACTTTTATTACGAGAGATCGAGAAGGGCTGGGGTTGAATGATGAGACTTTTATTGTTACCGCAAGAGCAACAACAGAAGCCGAGTTTAGTTTGACCAAGGATCCTTGGATCATTAAAAATGATCCAAGGATTGGTTTGCAATGAGCAGGGTCCTAGAGCCCCGCCTACATCCCAGAGTTGATTTGCAAAGGACTGCGAACAGTCCATCACTCGAGTTGGTTGGCCAAAGAACTGGCGACATCACCTATATGTGTGGCCCCGCCTCCAGGTATCCTTGGCCAATCACAATGCTTTTACTACGGGCCCGCCCACAATGTAGTAATTGTAGTAAATAACAATGCGACTTCATTGGTCTGTGGCATACAGTCATAATCAAAAAGCTTGTAGTGTCTAATTGTAACTGGGGTATAGATAACTTTGTATGGTTCACTTTTAACCCTAATTTGAAGCTTACAGAATAAACATTCTAAAGTCACAAGAGGGCGCGGGCTGTTTGGCCACTTATACGGAAATTAGGCTGTCTGGGGTTCATCTCTTGGACAAAGGGACAGCTGGTGTGACTGAAGGACACATGCAAATGTCCCTAGGAATGTAGGGACCAGTTCAACCAGTAAAGCCAGGTAAAACCAATATTAGTTACTTAAGTTAACTGAGAAATAGACTACAGGGGGATGTCTCATTTGTATTCCTCTCTATGAATATATGCTAATATTTGGCATTTATCCATTTTTGGTATTTAATTATTTTCTACCACACCGATTGCCCAATCATTTCTTAGTTCCCTTTTGTAGCATCCATTTCCAACAAACAAAACCATTTGAAGATTATCAATTATCTCAAAATTAAAAAATGTAAGTAGATTTGCGTAATGTTCCTTCCTTATAGTCTTTCCGTTCCTATGTAAAGATATGTATTAATACCACACACACACACACACACACACACACACACACACACACACACACACACACACACACACACACACACACACACACACACAGTTGTTGCAGTTCTGATCTTCCCTGTTATGTGATCAACTTATCAACTGAGAGCCAGCACTTCTTCATTAGAGTATGCCCATGTCATGCTGAAGATGATACATTTAGACTGTTATATGACGTATGTATCCATGTTTTATGTCTGCTAAACTAGAAAAATCTAAGTCTGAGCAAGGACGAGTATTCGCACCCAAGTGGTGGGTGTGTGAAACAGCTTGTTTGTGCTCAAACTTCTTCTGTAACAGTGTGACGTCCAGACCCGCAATGTTCACAACTTCTCGAGGTTGTCAATTTCCGACACAAGCGCAAAGCGTTTCACAGATAACTGGGCTACTCGGGAGGGGGGCCTTAATGCGACATGATACAAATCAGATCATTTTTGACAGATGCTGAAATTGGTTTTGCAGAAATGAACAGTGTGAGAATAATCAGTCCCAATTATTAACCCTAAAAAAGCATGATGTGGGATCTTTTGAGTCCATTTTAAAGATATACTGCCTAAGGACTGCAGAAAACAGAGAGGCTTATGTGAACCAAAATATATTATTATTATTACTTCATGAATACCTTTGGAGGATCTTCTTGGCTTCTTCCTGGTTTATGTCCATGCCCAAATCAGCAAGGGATTGCTTCACCTCCATGTAGTCTATCCGTCCTACAAGAACACATAAATGAATAATTAATGATAATGATCACAACGATCAGCTGTTTTCACAGCATTACCCAGAGGACACAATAACAAGATTGCTATAATTTATTTTCCAAGTAATGTGGCGGTATAGTTTGAGAGTGTGAGTATTATATGACAAAGTATAATTATTTACACACGTTCTGATACCAAGTACCAGTTGACAATACTCTAATGCTGTAATATTGCTTTACCATCGTTGTTCTTGTCCAAACTCTTGAATGTTAGGCGCAATTTCTTCTCGTGGTCCTTTAGGTATTTGGAGAATTCCCCAAAATCAAGTCCTAAATCTTTGTCTTTGTCTCCAGAAGAAATGATTTTCTACAATTAAAAAGCACAACATCAGTAATCAATCAATGTTGTAATGAAATGTTGTAAAACACAGTACATAGGCCTAAATAAAGCATTTCAAATGTTTTTTTAAATAATTCCAGAATATAATCTTCTTGGTTAGTGATGGTTAGTACAATATGAAGAGTCAACAGGAGCTATATACGTAGATGATAATTGTATCAAAAGCTACAACCATAATTTTGTAGCTTCCATAATAAAGTTGAATTATACTTTTGATTAGACAAATGTGCTTCTAGGTGTCAGCACAGCTCTGTGCCAGGGCCATCAACTTATAAAGCAAACGTGATAATTATCACAAACCTGCTTTACTGTGTGGAATCTCAAACACGTTCGACCTGCAAAGGTAAGTGCCTTTGTCTTAATTAACTAAGGACTAAGGATTGTAGTAGTCCAGCAGTTTGTTAATAATAATTAATACTTAATTAAAACACGTAATTGAACCTCCAAACATACAGGAAGCAAAACAAGAGGGGACCTGGTGTTTTTAATCATGTCACGTGTGTAACATAGTATTGGTAAAGAGCTTTAAGTAGTATATTTCAGTCTTTTAAGCAGGCTTTGATAATACTACCTATTGCATTATAATTGCACCCTTATTTGGCACTTCTGCGGTGTACATGCCCAGCCATTACGCCCATGCCTGCATGTATGCATGTTTACCTGAGCTGCGCCTTTTCCGAGTGTCATGCCCATGGCAGTGAGGCCCGCCTTGAGCTCCGCGACGTCCACTTTTCCATCTTTATTTGTGTCCAACTTCTCAAACAGCTCCTCGTATGTTTTGGACGCCTCTGTTGCACAACTGCAGTCAGTGAACACCAACCTCCTTATGGATTGGTAGTACATCGTTGACAGTTTAGCCTGAAAAGTAGCCTCCACGAAACGGGGAAACAGTAGAAACTGGAGGCGGAGTAATGCGCAACTTCTGGGACCCCAAATACCGTAAATGTCGAATACTGTAGCGGTACAGAATGATTACAAAAATACACAGGCTACCATTTCTACTTATAATTCTACTATTACTACTACTACTACTACTACTACTGTAAGCTTCCTACAGAAATAGAAAATCGACCCGGCCCCGTATGCGGATGAGGTTCAGCCGCGGCGATCAGGGTGTGGAGACGTTCGCTCCGACCTCCTCTTTTGCTGCTTAGACCCTCCCTTAGATATACCCTGATATAGACTGTCCAAACACCGCGGTATGTTCATGAGTCAGAACCCCTTTATACGGATAGCCCCACTACTTGCTTTCTGTTGTACTTTAACCATGCTTTAATGTGATCCTAAAGACTTCTTTAATTTGAGCTAATTTTAGATCCTTTTCCACATCTTCCCTGTTGTGTTTTTAAATCCCGAGATCGCCTAAAACCATGAGGCGTGTGTATTATGTCCATATCCTGTCAGTATAATAACATTTGTCATCAGCATGGTCGTTACATCGCGAATAGTAAATCCAGAATCTGATCAGTGGATGCTGAGATGAAGCTGGGAGCCCATGGGCTGAGAATACATCACGGGGGTTGAGGGAAATTTAATGTATTAGCTGCTGATATACACTGAAAACAAAATGATGAGCCCACGGCGGAGAACGAGCCTCGTCATTATTAATTAATTAATTAATTAATCGTCTTTATTTTCTGGCCACCAGAGGGCGAAAGAGACGAAGCGACGGGACGTTTGTCCCGAGCGTTGTAAACAATCGCTCGCCCCGCCTTTCTTTTTCAAAGGGAAAACGGGAAAATAATAGTAGTCTCTTTGCACAAACTGCTCCTCATTTCTCGCCTTGGTATGCGACATTTACAAATATATTGAATCCAAGCTTGTTCGTGGGATTTGATTGTTATTATTGTGTGGGTAGATAGATTCCAAAATGAAAAATAATAATAATAATTGATTGAATGAATGTCGATAGAGGAACAAAGGAATGGCAAATACATTTACACAAAGCTACCTAAAGATTCATATTACAATATACAGCAAACTCCAATCCCAGTGGTGAATGAGTGTCTCTCGCTCTAGTATAAACCATAACAAAGTTAACCTTTACTTTGAAAGGAAGACACCGGATGTGGTCGTCCTCCTTCCAGTGTTGCCAAATTGGGCCCGATTTTTGGCGATTTTCCTTCACAGATCGGGCGGAAAATAGAGCCCAATCTGGCAACACTGTCTCCTCCCGGGAGCTCCCGCTGTGGTCTCCGTGAGCGGCTCAGTTCATTCTCTGCTGTACACCGTAGATTAAAACACAATGGGGCTGTGATGCACACAACCGCAGAGGTAACACAATCCTCTCGACACACAAAGTAAACCTTGTATGGATTTCATGATGATGAAAAAGAAGAAATTCAAGTTCAAGGTGGACTTCGAGCTGGACGAGCTGTCGTCGGTCCCCTTCGTCAACGGCGTGCTGTTCTGTAAGGTCCGGCTGCTGGACGGGGGATTCTCCGAGGAGTCGTCCAGGTGAGGAGGTTATTGAGGGTTATCCTTCAATAACATAACCACGTTATATTATATTATATGAGTATATCAGAGTTGTCTACCCTGTCGGCTAGCCTCAGAGCTAACGCATAGCCGAATGGCTGTGAGGAGAGGACCACTGATCAGCTGTTCTCACAGCATCACAGAGGAGAGAACACGATGGATATGATTGATTTTCCATTATAATGTGGCAGTATAGTTTGGAGAGTGTGCGTATTAT
>OMLJ01001410.1:1974-12539 GCA_900302595.1 Gadiculus argenteus | reverse complement strand
CCCCCCCGGGCCTCACCGCCCTGCCCGCCGACAAGAAGCCCTGCTCCGGCCGCTACAGTCCACCACGACGCCCACCGAGGACACCTTGCGTTGTAGGCTGCAGTAGATCAGATTAAACAGGTTTATTATTCTCTTTGATACTCGGGGGACACAGTCGGACATGACAGCCCAGCAAGTATTCGCTCCTTAGCCAGGACGAGTCTTTTCTACATCATAAAGAACGAAGGTAAGACCCGGGTCTGACGACGGCGTGTGTTGCCGTTTACAAATGTGATGGTTCATAGTGTGTGGTTGTGTTTAGTCGTGACAATGTAGGTTGTGTCTACCGCCAAAAGTTAAACTTGTGACACTACATTTTCCTGAAACGACATGATCGACGACGACCGAACAATAGACCTACACTAAACTAAAACAAATCACTTAAAGTCACTTATTGCAAAGTACGCCTATTGCGAAGTATTACGTCTAAACTAAATGATCCTGAAAGAATGTAATGAGTAGCAATCGTAGCCATGATGAACCAGAAAAGTGTTTGAAACTTTACATGGACATTCAATTTAACTTTTCTGATTAAAAATCTATCATGTAAACACTTCAAATTGAGGTGTTTACATGATAGATTTTTAATCTGATTTATTTTTTTTTTGGGGGGGGGGATCAGATTAAAAGTGAAATTTAATGTCCATGTAAACAGGGCTTTTTTTTTTCGGAAAGCCACGTCTAACTAATGGCTGCATGAAACGAACTAGTGATAAAGTACGCCTTCAGGCATACAATGACACCTGTTGCCTCCTCCAGACTGCAGACAGGTTGACTTTGAAGGAGTCGTCAGAATGTCCAAACCAGCGGCAGGTGTGGAGGCGCCGCCCCGCGGGGGGCCGTCCTCCAGACGGTCCATGAGACGGAGGAGGCGGGACATGATGCCCGTGCAGGTGTGTCTGGTGCTCGGAGTCCTGGGGGTCACCTTGGGAGTGTCTGCACTGACTGACGGTGAGGGTCAAAAGCACCGTGTTTACCAGCCAGCAATGTAGACATCAGTCAAAGTAACGGCTTAAGATGTTGATGAAGGACACTGTGAAATTGTGAGATTAAATATGTGATGAAAGAGGCCTGTGCATGGAATCTGTAAAGGTCGATAAGCGTATATATAAACGATAAGAATGTGTGATTCAGTGTGTGTTTGTTTGTTTGTTTGTTTCAGTGTCTAGGTTACATCTTGAGTCATTCCCTGGAGCGTCTCTTGGCCAATCACAACGCAGGAGGCTTTTGGCTGTCACCAATGGCACCCTTGAGATAAACTGCACTGAGCCAGGTATAACACACACACACACACACACACACACACACACAGTTGACCAAGATATATGTATATATACTTGACATTTAGTGTGACTCGTATTAAATTGAAATTGTCTTCCCCAACCGTATCAGATGCAGTCACATTGGGCATTGTGTATTGTTGTCTGTTTTTGCCACTAGCCCTGCACAAATGACACACAAGCAGCAGTGTTTTGTTTATAAAGGCAAAGGCCTGCATTGCAATCAGATTCAAATCAATGTCTATATCTTAAGGAAAGTAGGACACATTTAGATTGGCTAGACTGCAAATCGTCGACCAAATATTGGTCTTGACTGCAAATCGTCGCTCTGGTTTGGGGGTTCAGCTACAGGAGTCAGGGTTGTTATCCCACATGTTGTTCTGTGTGAGAAAAGAAACATTCCAGCAAGAGATATGGGAGGAAATGGATAGAGATACAGCTTCTGTTATCATCAGATATCTAAAGTATTATAACTTGACAATGAAAGATAAGATCGATTATTGGTCACACATGTGTTGTAGGCGATGTTTGCTGTTATACACACCGTAAATGGGCAATTTGGCCAACTAACCAAAATGCATTTCTCTATATTAGTCCTTGCAATAATTAACGAATAATTACACTATAAACTTGACATGAATCATTTTCCACATCGCTTACTGTCCCAGGAGAGCATTCATGAAACAATTTTGCAGATCAACGGCACTGAGAACAAATAAACAGACAATTGTGAAAATGATTAGGCAAATAAACACAGAATAGAGATCTACTCCAAAGTCATGAATCAAACATCATTATAAAGATGCAGGCATTGATGATCGTATTATTTTGTGGTGGCTTATATTCAGAGATTATATCAGTATTTTTAGATTCACCAAAACTTTGTCGCATGTCCTCTAGCTCATCAATGCATACATTGCATTAAAGTTGAAATTTGTATTCAAGTGTTAAATCGGCTCATATAAGATAAGATAGTACTTTATTAATCCTTGACAGGAAATTGGGGACTCTCCAATTCCCCCCCTCCCTGTGTGTGTGTGTGTGTGTGTGTGTGTGTGTGTGTGTGTGTGTGTGTGTGTGTGTGTGTGTGTGTGTGTGTGTGTGTGTGTGTGTGCGCGTGTGCGTGTGTGTGCGTGCGTATGTGTTTGGCACAGCATCAGTTTTGAAATGAAGCATGCTGATTCCTTATGGTGATAACACTTAACATTGCCGCGCAATAAAAAAGCATTAATCCACACACAATTAAATGGATGAAAAATTATGAATTGTCTCCACATGGAATTGGCCTCCACTTCAAGTTGACCTAAATATCGACCTACTCTGAAGTGGTCTTTCAACATCTGAACAATAGGTCCAATAAAGAGAGATAACCTAGTAGCAAGTCAAGAGACACGTTTAAACCAGACACTTTTAATACCGCACCATCTTCCATGGTTCCATGATGTAAGTGAAATCCACAGGCCAACATTCCTTTGAAATGCTTGATTTTAGTAGAATCCTCGATTACTTGCTTTATACATTTTTAATTATGAATGAACGATATCAGATTTCAGATAAACTGTAGCTATTTGATGATGGCTATTAATAAATAACATGTAACATTGGAATAAAGATGGCCTGCCTTTTTAGAAACTAAACATCCAGCTTTTTTACCCGTTACTGCTTACCGTTCAAGATCCTTTTGCGAAACAAGATTTCTTGAGAAAAACACTGCAAGATATGTGTACCGTGGATATCTCTGCTCATTCACATGTATGTATGTTTCACCTCCCTTGATGTTCATGTGATTTCTGTTCAATGAATACGAATATCAATGCAGTGTGTGTGTGTGTGTGTGTGTGTGTGTGTGTGTGTGTGTGTGTGTGTGTGTGTGTGTGTGTGTGTGTGTGTGTGTGTGTGTGTGTGCGGGTGCGCGCGCGTGCGTGCGTGCGTATGCATGGGTGTCTCAACTGTTTGTACGCCTGCGTCTGTGTTCCCGTGTTCAAGCGATCCACCAGTTCCCCACAGACGTCTTCTCCAACAGCCAGAGGAGGCAAGGAGCTGTGGTGCTGCACATAGTGGCAGTGAGTAACTCAACTTCATTAAGATGAGCTGAACAACGCGACCTCTTGTTTCTGCTTGACCCCTTGTGTGTACTGCTGCATAAGCGCGTGTTAACGGTGTGTTGGTTCTCTGTGTGTAGTTCTGTGGAATAATGAGATAAGTCTCTGATGTATTTTGCCCTTCTGCTCTATCCTCCGCTGCCTGGAGGCATTCGAGACCCTGAGGATAGTAATTGTGCTTTCAATATTGGAAACTCGCGAGGGATCTTTTTAGAAGCTGAGATTGATGTGAACGCATATATGATGTAAACGTTAAGCCTCGTAGTCGTATGCATATACAGCAATTTTTGCATCTATACAGGAATATTCATCATGTTGGTTCAAATTTGTTGTCGTTTTGCTGATCCGCGCTGACATCCGGACCTTGGCCTTCACCTTCACTCATTTAGTCGCTCCCTGTGCCCTGATGGTAGCAGCCCCGTCATTTGCGCCTTGAGCGACACCTGTGTTTGCCCTCCGATGACACCGCTGTGAAAACGGTCGATTCATATGACAGACTGTTGGGCGTCAGGTAAATGGGAGTGTAGTGAGTGACACGTCTTGTGGAAGTAGCACAAGCCAAATGATCACATACCACCTTGAACTGACAAGAGGATGTGAGAGGACAACACAGTAAATGAACACCACATTTTTGAGTTATATGCGTGTATATATTTTGCCATGACAAACAGAGCATCAGTCAAATGTGTTTTTTGAGACTTTTCCTAAATATCTTAATCCATATCTTTCTTTCTTCGCTTATCCTTTTTATCAAGACATGCAAAAACGGAATGAGTGCCGCGTTCCGTGCACACGGATTGATCTAGAGCTATGGTTGAGAACGATGGTCATCTTCTTCAAGTGGAATATCTGCCCTATCTCTGTTGTTTCTTCTGTGTGCTCCACAGGCTATGTACATGTTTTTCGCCCTGGCTATCGTGTGCGACGATTACTTTGTTGTTAGCCTGGAGAAGATCTGCGAGGTAAAGAAACTGTAATGAAATCATTTATTCATGGGACGGCGTGTACGCCTCGGAAAATAAATAGAAATTAAAATGTGTTACCTGAGGTTCACGTTGGAATGTGAGCGATTCTTTTGGGCATTGAATAGTCGAAGACACGAGGAAAGTAAAAGTAAAGTCTATTCACCATGTATAAAACAAATCCCAATTCTTTGTGCTCCCCCTCCAGTCCCTGAAAACGTGTCCTTACATAAAACTGTGCCAAATAAACTGTTTATCTTGTTATTTTTCTGTGTGGGTGTGTGTGTGTGTGTACATGTGCGTGCGTGTGTGTTTGCATCCCATACAGAAACTGTGCCTTACCGAGGATGTAGCAGGAGCCACTTTCATGGCCACAGGAAGCTCTGCTCCGGAGCTCTTTGCTTCTATAATAGGTATCACACACGCTTACGTTCAGCACATCATCGCACAGCAGCGCCAAATGAAACGCTGTCCGCTGTTCCCTTCGTTTACATGACCATGACAAATGAAGGGGGATTGCAGAGTTTAAAGCTGTGGCGGGGGTCTTCGTGGCGGGGGAATGATCCCTCCGTCCCGTGGTTCTGACCCTGGATTACGCTCCAAGGCAAACATAGTTGGAATTCACCGGGGGATAAAGGACGAGCTCGCTGGGCTTAGGCTCAGCTGAGTTGTAAATTAATTTCCATCCACAGAAAATATTTCTCTTTTCGGTACGTGTTCTCCGATAAATGAGGGCACGCAGGCAGAAGTTTTTCATTCTTCCGTCCCAGAAGAATTTGAGGGAATGAAAGCATAAAAATGCGAAAGATCGAAACAAGAGAGTGAAACACAGGATGTAGAGGATAGAGCCTCTGCAGCTGCCGCTCCACCATGGTGGAACCGTCTCCCCCTGGATGTCGGATCCGCCCCTCCACTTCTGCCTTCAAATCCAGCCTAAAAACCGTCACTCCCTGGGCTTCCTGGGTTCCCTAATCCTGAATTCATTTTCTGTATTTCTGTGTGCTCTGATATTGAATCCTTCTATTTATGTTTGATATAATTAGGACTATTGGTCCTATGTGTTTTTTGTATTATTTGTCTTTTTAGTTTTTCCACTGTAAACTTTGGTCAGTTTATGGTGTGTGTAAATGTGCTTTAAATTAATTGTCCTTACTTACTTTACTTAAGCAACATTCAGAAGATACATGTTAGAACGTCAGAACATAGCAGTTTTAGCATAGCACAGAATTTCTGTGTTTTGTTCCTGATATCAGAAAACTAAGCAAAGGTTATCCGTGCCTCTTAGGTCGTAATCATGTGGGTGTGGGTGTAACGGCAGGGGGTGTGAGTATGCGAGTGCATGTGAGGGCTTACTGGTGTGGGTCTTGTGGTTAAATCACAAGACCAATTGCTCCAGTGTTCCTCCACTAAGCCTCCAGCTAGCAAGACCAAAAGCAGAAAAGCAGAAACAAATGACCCTAAAGAGCCTCATATGCAAGTCAATATATCCCAAACATCAATGAAACCAAACCATGAAGCATCTAAATAACTAAGACCTCTATCTTATTCATACTTTCATTTGTCCATTCAATCTTTGTCTGGCAGAGCTGGAGTTGTGACTACTGTGTTGTAATTTAATGAGGCCAGAAACAACTCTTAATCACTGTAGATCTCCTCAGACCTGCAGTATGTGTGCACGGCATTGTACTCATAAGAAGTATAGTGACTTTGATCAATATCTTCCTTCAGGGTAAATCTATGTTCTGCTGCCCATTCTGAGAGAGTGGATTTATGAATAACGGCAAGATTCAAAAGCTTTCTAGACGTACCGTACTGCATGCTATCCATTAGGTCACTCATTGTAACCCTTCCTTCTGCCAGGTGTTTTCATAACGCACGGCGATGTCGGGGTCGGCACTATCGTCGGCTCGGCTGTTTTCAACATCCTTTGCATCGTTGGAGTCTGCAGTCTATTTTCTGGTCAGGTGTGTGGATATCTACAGTCTATTTGTGGCTATCTGTAGTCTATTTGTTGGTCAGGTGTGTGTCTAACAGTATATGGGTAACAACAAAGTACATTATTAAAATTGCTGTGTTTTTCTTTTCATTGGCTGAGTACTTCTGTTGTACTAGATTATTTCTTCCATCAGATAGATAAAGGCTGTTGGTTATTTTAAGAATAAGTGGGCACAGCTTTCCACCCACTGATATACTGACTGCACCATTCATGCATTGTTGAAATTAAATTAGAAAATAGTTTTTTAATTGATTTGACTTTCTCTTTCTCTCTCTCCCTGCTCTCGCCAAAGGTGGTCCACCTGACTAAGTATGCGGTTTTTCGTGACTCGTTTTGCTACACGTTGTCTGTTCTGGCCCTCATGGCAGTGAGTATAATATCCTAGCCTAATGCTAGTATTTGACATGGCGGTCAGTTGTTCTTAGGATAATAACTACAATTAAATTCACTGACACAAACACCACTCTTTCTTTTCTTAGTTTATCTATGATGGACAGATAATGTGGTGAGTAAAAATGTAACTTTTTCTCATGTTTTGTTGTTCAACAACAGATTTAGGCCAGTAGAAAAAACTTGAAATGTCGAAATGTGGCTCAAATTCTTTCAGTATTATTAGAGACAAAAACTTTCATATTCCTCAGGAAATGTGTGCGCTTGCCTTTGTGGTGGATTACTTTAAAGGTGTATTGCCCTCATAAAAATCCAACAGGACACATGAAATATACTTAACTCAACACACAATATCCATTCTTTATCGATGTGTACTGTAGCCACACAACGGCCTGGATTACCCGCAACCTATTTTTTTTGGTCTAAAAGGTTTTGTCTTGAAATCCTATGATTGGTTGCAGTGACATGAACTTGATGTAGTTGAAATCAACTCACTTGTCGGTTGGTCGTCTCTTAGGTTAATTGCAACTAGCCTGATGGTAAAAATCATCACTTATAACTGATAAATACGTCTGCTTATCCCATCATTTAATCATCATTTTTAACACCTTCAGTTAAACTGTGATTGTGTGTATGTCTCGGTGTGTGTGTGTGTGTGTGTGTGTGTGTGTGTGTGTGCGTGTGCGTGTTCCAGGTGGGAGAGTTTGGTGCTGGTCTTCATGTACGTCGGCTACATCCTCGTGATGAAGTAAGGCCGCTGGAGTTCAACTCGTGTTGTTCTCAGTTGGAAGAAGTCTTTTGCATTTTAACTTTTTGTTGCTTTTTAATTGTGAACAACAAGAAAATAGCCGAACTTTATCGCACCTTTTTGTAATTGGCAGCTAAATTATGCTAACTTTCCAGAGCGTGACAGCTGGCTGACTGGCCCCACTGTGATCAGCCATCAGATGTGACAACCTGAAAGAAAGTGATTATTATTTATGTGACATATTAATTACCCCTTGTTTTATTTCTTCTGCTGGGTGTGCCTGCGTACATCCGTGTGTGTGCGTGTCTGTATGTGTGTGTGTGTGTGTGTGTGTATGTGGGGGTGTCTCTGTGGTTGTGTGTGTGTGTCAGGTTCAACAGCAGTATTCAACGCTTTCTTACCAGGGGGCGCTCGGGAAAAGCCATAACCAATGGCAACGCAGCCTTCAACCCAGATGACTATAGTTTCCATGGCGACGGCAATGATCCCACCAAGCGCCTATTACCAGAGGGTCAGTAAAACACCCTCTCTATACTAAGATCAGAGTTTCCCCCCCATCACACGGCCGGGCTCTGTTTATTTGCTGTTAGGGGGAGGGTTGTGGTTGGGCTCAGCTATTAAAGGTGCACTATTTTATCTTCCATGAGTGTGCCCAAGGCTGTGAGGCGTCACTTAGATAGACTCAGCCAGCACCCCAACGTTTTTTAGGGAAAATTAAAACTCTCAGAGTGGGACCAAGGAACAATGACACACATGGATGTGGTCGGGTGTGCTGCGCTCCATTAAAAGTCACACGGTATAAATGCGGCAATAACGTAGTGGTCTTCTGAGGTCCTTGATCACCATGCCCAGCTGTCATGTGCTGCTGCTCTGCTGCCCTCTTGTGGTCACTGCTGGAGTCTCCTCTGGCTGTCGCGCAGAGGGCTTTGTTTCAAACTCCCCCTTTAAAGGTGACATGTTAGACAACCAGGTGTGAGTGTGATTAGCCGTTACAAGCTGTTTTGAAAATATGCCTCTTCTGACACCACAAGTGGGCGTGTCCGGATTGTAACTGCTAATCACACCAGTGGAGGCTTCTCCAGTGAGGAGGGAGGAAGATCCTCCGTAACATTGTTGAGAATAAAAAATGTAAATTGCCCAGACTACTGTAATGAATTAATGCCCTTAAATTTGACGATTTGAATGCCTTTGTACATGTAATGTTTGTTTCTCTGGGTAAAGGGACATTAGCACCCCCTATTGCCTATTGACAATTACTTCGGGGAGGACGTTCCTCCCTCAGCCTGCATAGACCCATTCATTTCTTCGGCAGTACTGGCGGCTGGTGGATTAAATGGGTTTCAATGGTTATGAACCAATAAGCAGGATAACCTGGCTGTGTAGCAGCGTGGAGGGAGGGGTTATCCCCTCAAGTCTAGGCTACGAGAACCAACAAACCCTCTTTTTCCTCATTTCCACCGAGCATTGCGCGAACGTTCATTGTGGTACAGTGCGGCTCTGTTCGCTTATATTGGCGTTTCCACCGCCAACAGTTGGGCAAGGTCCCGAAATAAACGCGCTGAGCCGACCTATTTTTCGACACTCCTCTGTTGGGTTAACAAGCCATCTGAAAGGGCGGTGAAAACATGGAGCTAAACACGCCGTTATTCTGAAATCACTTTTAAAATATCCCATTTGGTATGACCAGGTCACTGATATCTTTGCAACACAAACAGCGAGGAGGATTGACTTGATCTATAAATGAAGTCCCTTATTTGAATTGGCTTAACACCATGACCAACATTCTGAAACATCCATTAACATCCACATTTGCCTCAAACAATGTTAGGCTTACAGCTCATGTAAATAGTTGTGAAATAATGTTCTTGTTCCTTTATTTGTTTGTTACTCTGACCGTTCTGGTTGATATTGTGGAAAGGATGTTAGTGAATGATTCAGAGCATGGTGCATTTTAAATTGAATCACTTGTGTCTTCATTTTTCTTAAAACAATTGAAAATAACTGAAATAACTGAAAAATAACAGAAAATAAACATATCCAAATTACAACCAATAGCTTCAGTCATTGAGGGCAAAAATAGGTCCAATGATAGGCCCAGATTTTTTATTTAGTTTTAAAAATCTAGAGCAGGCCTGATTTGACTAATTGGCTTTGCATCCTTTCCTTCGACCCTTGTAGTCCAAGACATGCTGCCCACCAGCTTCTAAAGTACGATGCTGCCACTGGTGGATTTGTATACATTTTATTCACATAATTATCCATGGAGGTATTATAACTGGAGAGAGTGAGAAGCCCCGCCCCCCATTAATTTCAATGGTGCATGCTAGGCTACCAAACTCAGCCTAATTGGACCAAAATCGTCCATGGATTCCATGGATTTATGTCAGTTTAATTCCGGGGACAAGACCTTATAACCTGACCTTCCGTCAGGTCATAAGGTCTTGACCCCAGAATTAAGGTCCAGGTCATCATGGTCTTGAACCTGCATAGTTTTAGCATCGTCACTTCATTGGTCCGCTATGGTGCACTCGCAGGTGGGATAATGGTAACAACGTGCTGCTATTGGCTCCGTGGTTCTTCAGGTCCCGCCTCCAAACATGCCCACAAGACAGAGCTTGTGCCCTGCAGTAAACTCAGTTCCCGGAACAGAGTAGGAACAGAACCCGGTAGGACGGTGCTAATAGGCTGATGCTAACCACCCAAAGCCTGCCCCCTTGTAATTATCCCTCCCTGCTATTTTGTAGTTCACCAAAACATCCTGAAACAACTTGAGTCTCACATACTTATCTCAACATATGCCACTAACAGTGAAGCAGGCCAATGGCAACCAAGCGCGCAGTCCTTCCTCCCTCACTTTAAAAACCACAGCCGCCACTGATGTATACACATAACCACACACACACACGCACACTTCCACACACACACACACATCCACCTCCACACACACACACACACTCTCTCTCTCTCTCACACACACACACACACACACACACACACACACACACACACACACTCACACACACACACACACACACACGGTTTAACTCT
>OMLJ01001408.1:0-12129 GCA_900302595.1 Gadiculus argenteus | reverse complement strand
TTCTCCATCCTCTCTCCCCTCCCCTCCCTCCCACTCTCCCCTCCCTCCCTCTCTCCCCCTCTCTCTTTCCTAAACCAGGAGTTTGAGATCCTGTCCCAGATCCGTCTGCTGCAGGCCTCCTGCTCCCAGTACAGCCTGCCTCACCACCCCAGGATCAGTGCCTGGCTTCTGGGACAGAGGCTGCTGAGCGACCTGGAGAGGTGAGCTCCTGGAGAGAGCCTGGAGGAAGAATCATTATAATAAGGATAATATTCAGATTCACAATACTTAAAGACGTAAAATTGTTCCTGTCACTCAATGGCTCAGGATACAAAGGAACCGTTAAAAAGTGAACCATTCAAGTAGTAAGAGTAGAAAAAGCAAAACATTGTCCGTCCCTGTAAAAAATACAGATCCTGTATTTTTTGATGGAAAAAAATTCACTGAACAAAACTGTCCCTGTAGAGTTGCTATGGCCCTCTGTGTTTGTCTAACCAGAGGTCCTATTGTTAGACTTCTCTTGCCAGCGCTTTGAACCAACAAAGGTGGAGTTGATCTAATGGAGTAGAGACTGGAGTTCTGCTTATATAATCAACACCTGGCACACCCTGCAACGCCAATGCTAGAACTCCCTCTCTAAACGTATATCTAAACACCACGTTTAGATATAGAAGTCCCAAACATATATATCTCCCAAACATTGATTAAAAACTGTTTGAGTTATGAAGAGTTGAAGTGATTGAGTTTAGGTAAATTAGAAAGTATGAAACTATACTCCTAGAATAGATCCATAATGTCTGTGTGTGTCTGTGTGTTCCAGCGATGAACTGTCCAGGCTGCTGGAACCCCCAGTGGACCTGTGCACCCCCGGGCTCCGGAGCAACCGCAGCCTGACCAAGAAGCTCTCCTTGTAGGTACCCCCCCGCCGCCCACTCCCCCCGCTCTGGAGGTAGCATGCTAAGCTAATCCTGTAATCCTGTGTAAACAGAGGTTAAGGCAAGAGCTAACACGCTCTGTGGTTGTCGATACTAAGAGTCAATGTCCAAAGAGGAACGCATGGAGAGGACACCTGTCTGTCCACTTCCTGAATCCGCTCTGACATGTAGTGTCGTGGACACTACCAGGGTGCTGTTATTATTCTTCTATTACAGTGGTTCTCAAATGGGGGTACGCAGACCTCTAGGGGTACTTTGGAGTACTCCAGGGGGCACTCCTGACATAAAAATATATATATTATATATATATACATTAAATGTGGCAAGATACACAAAATAATATCTTAGAGGGGGTACACTAGTTTGAAAATCACTGTTCTGTCTATAGGCCTATGTCACATTTCCTGCTTCCGCAAACGCAGAGGAGGGTTATAGAACTTCCGGTCATTATCTAGCAACACTCTAGGTGGTGGTATACACACAGAATGATGTCATCCAACAGTAAGAAGAAGAAGAAGAAGAAGCAACAATAACAACAATGGCAGCCTCCGCCCGCAGTTGTTCTTGCAGTGTACTGGATTGCTATACAGCGGGACGAAGACAACCATACCTCAGCTTCCATGCTTTCCTGAAGGAAGAAATACTCTGCAAGTCCGCCATAATTGTAAATCTTCTTCTTCTTCTTCTTCTTCTTCTTCTTCTTCTTCTTTCAGGTGGGTTACCCCTACAGGCGCATACTGCCACCTACAGCCATTGTAAATAGCTAACAGGAAACACCATAACCCTTCTCCGCGACGTTCTTCTGATCTTCAATCGTTATGTGACATAGGCCTATTAGGCCTCCAATGGTTGTCTGAGGGTATGCACCGGCCCCTAGGCCAGGGCTGGCACAGGGCAGAGGGGGACCCCTGGGAACCCATCTGGGGCCCCCTGGAGGCTGGGAGGGCAACACGTTCTGGAGGCTGTTAACCTGCTTTAAGTTTAGAGCTTTGTGTTCACAGCTTCCGGTCGTCGAGCGATGTGACCAAGAAGGTCTTGTCAGACCAGATCAGTGTATCCTCGTCGGGATCCAGTGGATCCGAGATGGAAGATCTGTCCGGCCCAGACTCGGCCTGCTCTATCCGTCTGCAGGTATGGTCTGCTGGGTGAAGGCTGCTTTTGGTTGGCAAAAGTCACGTTGTAACAGATCAAATCTGAAATACCCAAAAAACTGTTTAATTTGTCAAGATTAAACATGGTATTAAATACAGATAAATAGCTCAATCAGAAGGTCTTCATCCTCCTTCAGACACTTTCTCTTAACTGCTTCCTGTTCCTGCAGTTTATGTTGTCTACCACTTTGCCTTTAGCTGATGTTGTTCCTTCTCTCCTCCTCCTCCTCCTCCTCCCTCCAGTCATTCTCCAAGTCCTGCAGCAACGTCTCCGAGGTCTTCTCGTCTCCACCCTCCTCCTCCTGCTCCTCCCCGGACTCCCCCGCCCTCTCCTGCTCATCACCGTCCTCTTCTCGGGGCTCCCAGCCGGACCTCGGCTCAGCTTTCACCTCGGCGGCCACACCCCTTGAAGGAGGAGCTCCGCCCCCCCAACACAAGCGTTCGGTGTCCATGACCGCGCTGCCCCTGTACAACCAGCAGGTGGCGGACTCCTGCATCATCAGGGTCAGCGTGGACCTGGGGGCACACAACGGGAACCTTTACAAGAGTATCCTGGTGGGTACTGGGCGGGGCATGGACAGGTACCCCTGGGGCTGAGTCCATGGTAGGGTACCGCTGGGGCTGAGTGCCCCTTTCAGCGTCTGCCTGTAGTATCAATGTCCCAGTGAGTGGTTTCAACGTTACGTGTGCTATACATGTGTGTGACCAGCCTGTGTGCTCCACAGCTGACCAGCCAGGATAAGACCGCCCAGGTGGTCCAGCGGGCCTTGGAGAAGCACCACCTGGAGCACATGAGCTTCCAGGACTTCCATCTTTCCCAGCTTATCTCCCAGGACCGAGGTGAGGCGGTCAGGGCCTCCACTGGGCTGGTTGGGAATTACCCAATCATGGAAATGATCGTTGGAAATCTTATTTTAAATCATTGTTTAATATTGTCATATATTCAATATTATAATCTTCTAAAATCTAATTATAATTCAAAATCACATCCGACCACCACTGTGCTGATTGGATTACTTAATCAGTTGTAAAATAATCGTTCAAAATCTGTCCTTTTTAAATCGTCCTCTAAAGCTGTTACTCTTTAGCAGCCTGTGACGCAATGATGCGTTGATACTCTGAACCTAGGGAAATTTGCATGAACTAAAGACCTTCTTGCAGCAGATGTCTGACCATTAATTTGTTGTTGTGTTTCCCTTGCCTCAGAGCTCCTCGTCCCGGACAAAGCCAACGTCTTCTACGCCATGTCCACTGCCGCCAACTTTGACTTTGTGCTGCGCCGCGTCTCAGAGAACACCAAGACACCGCTGCGGGCCACGGTCAGCCTCGGTCGCCGCACAAAGTAGCACCAAGTCCTCAGCCGGCTGCCCGCCAAGTCCCTATGCCCAGAGAGACTTGTACTACAGACCTCAGCCTGCTGCCTGCCAAGTCCCTACACTCAGAGAGACTCGTACTACAGACCTCAGCTTGCTGCCCGCCAAGTCCCTACGCTCAGAGAGACTCATACTACAGACCTCCAGAAGGAAACTCTGGAGCCTTCAGCAGTGTGTGAGTGTGTGTGTGGATGAGTGGGTTTATTATTACATGCAGAGAAATAAACTCAAGTCTGGGCTTTGCAGATTAATAGTAAATGGACTGCATTTATACTGCGCTTTTCTGACCAGTGGCCACTCAAAGCGCTTTACTGCCTAACATTCACACATCAAGCGGAGTCAGCCACACACAGCGACAGCCAGCTTGTCAGGAGCAGGGTGAGGCGTCTCGCTCAGGGACACCTCGAAACTTGAAGAGGAGCCGGGGATCGAACTTGCAACCTTGCGGTTATCAGCCAACCCACTCTATCTCCTGAGCAACATGCCGCCCCAAATTACAGAGATGGATGAAGGAAAACCAGGTAGCTCTTAAAATAACTCAAAGGCACTTTAAGACGAGCGACACAAAACCTCCCAGACACGAGAAGCTTTTGTGTTCAAACCTGGAATGAGGTGCTCTGAATTCCTGGAGGAAGGAATGTTTTGTGTGACACGGCAATACTGATTTCCTTGTCAAGTACACATTCCTCGACCGTGACACGCACACTTGTCAGGTGTCATGGTCGATTCAATAAATTCCCTCTTGAGATACAAAGAAATGGCCACGCCTACTGTCATGTCCACCAGCTGACAAATCTATGCCACACCCACCGCCGCCCACCAGATCCAGGCCACCCCCCTGCGGTCGGGCTCATGCAGAACTTGCTGGCCTATTTGGAAATAACCAGTGGCAACTCAACATTGGCAAATAAACATTGAGTAGAAAACACGGAAAGCCCATGAGCAAACAAACAAAGGTGGTTGGTTGATATCTGATCCACCGTGGGCACGATGCCAGCCGGAGTCATGCGTGAGGCGGGGGGAGTCACGCGAGAGGCGGGGCGGCCCGGCGTCTCCGTCTCACAGATGCTGATCAGATCAGAGACGTAACACGGGGCGACACACCGGCGGCCTGGACTGGACCAGGAGCATTCCTCGCCAGAGCGTCACGCATCAGAAGATCACCACTCACCATAGCGTTGTGTGTCACTGGAAGCTCCACGAAGGGCAAACTTTCAGCCTAATGTGATTTAGAAGATATTGTTCTTGGAAAATAAACTACAATTAATAAAATTTCACAATTTGTGTTCATTGTGAAACCATCCATATGGACAATAAAGTCCCCCTGTGGTGTTTGGTCAGCAATAGGCAGGGAAAGCCATGTGATTCATGTGAGCCAGTACCAAAGCCAGACGTTGTGTGGCCTGGAACACAGAGTTTGATAGAACATGTGCAACGTGCTGATACAGATACAGTGCCTTAGTTGGTCGGTACCTTGCATTGCCTGCATGGTGTGCAGTTGGAACAGGGCTGTGATGCCAGAGCCTGTCCAACACAGTGCAATAGTAGGAGCTCAAGCCAAAATATAAAGTATGTAGGCTACTTGACCTTCATAAGTTCAAAACAATTGAGACTTGTCTGTCTACTTGAGGATTGTGAACAGCCAAAAAACTGGTTTGTTCTGCATCAGCTTACTTGAATGATAGTATGTAGGCTATGTGGTTTGGTCTTGTAATAAATGTGATGTTATCATGAATATTATATTATTATGCTTTGACTGCTTAACTCCCTCAAAAGTAATGTAATAAACAAACTATTCAAAAAGACAAATCTGTTTGCCTTGCTTTCTAGAACTTTCATTGCACAATCAAGAAGGCCTGCAGAGCTTTGATCGTTGAATGACAAAAGTAACATTAAATGAGCTATAACACATGTACTGTATTGTAGTATATAATGAATGTGATATGTCATCAGATATTATGGGAACATGCTAAGTGGAAGTACTGGCTTCTTCGTCAACAATGATAAAGCCATTATGTTTTCCTTTGAAATTTGTTGGAAATAGTGTCATTGTTTTGGGCTGTGTGTCATGATTCATTATTCTTGACAATGACATGAGGTTGCTTAGCAAATGTATACGTTTTATTTTCTATTTTATTTTGACCAATTACAAACCAGCTCATGTGGCAGCCTGCTATCATTCTGGGCTCTAAATGCAACTGATGGATCTTTTTCGAAAGAGGACTCTGACTGGAAGAGGACTGGAAGCCTACAAATACAATCCCAGTTCAACCAGTTGATTCGTCTTGCTTCTATGGCTGCAGTGTTTGTGTGCCAATTAATTTCATACCTGGCAACCCGGGGTGCTCAGAGAATAGTGAATCATGACGCACAGGCCGGAACAACAACTCATCATTTAGTGCGTTCAATTTTTAACATATTACTCCTTTAATGCTCAGTGTCAGCAATATAATATATTTAACTATCACCAAAGCCCCCATATTGTTATGTTGATTATTCTGCTGATGTATGTGTAGATGAATGTATTCCACAGCTGTTTTTAGTAGTTGTATAATAGGAGGGAAACTACAAATATAAATCTGCCGCCATCCGGTGGACAATTAGTGGACTGTAGCAAGTAGTTTGAGTTGATCAACTCTAACGAGGTCGTTTACTGGTCACAACAGGTACAAAACATTCGTACTTCTTAACAAAAATCAATCGACCACGCACACACAATGGGGTTCTGCTGCACAGCTTACTGCATTCCTCAGAATGCAAAGTAGCCTACAAACAGTGGCGGGCCTCTGGAACTCCTTTACCCAGACTGCAAAGTAGACTACAAACAGTGCCCGGTCTCTGAAACTACCTTACCCAGAATGCAAAGTAAAGTGTAAACAGGAAATAAAGGTGACGCCGACGGTCTCCAATGGAAATGCGGCAAATCACTGCAGTTTAAACCCTTCACCATCAGGCATTATCTTGGATTATATCACAACTATTTTCTGCATAAGACCTTCTTGTTTCTGGTGAAGTGGTTGTTCCTACCAGAGCCTCCGCGTCTTGTGTAACGGGGTCCTGTCACGTTAGAAGAGCGATTAATCACCATAGTGATCAACATGGGCATCGAACCTGTGTGTCTGTGTTAGCAGGTCAGCATGGGTCGGAACAGAGCAGAACCTCCAGGCCTGAGGTGTTCCTGACACACAGGGTCATCATGTGTACGAGCGGGGCAGGGTTTCCATACCGACGAGCGACGCTTTAAATTTAAAGGATTAATCCGCTTTGGTTCAGCTCCCTGCAGCCTGCAGCATGGTGAGTGGGTCGGACTATAGGGGTTTGAACAAAGACTCTATGGGGTTGTAAAGGTTGAAAACGTGCATGCATTTAAATAATAAGACATTGAAATACTGCTTTGTGTTTTGGTCTTAATGTAGTTACGTGGTAACTGTTAACGGTATGCACTGATGCACTATCCTTTACCAAAACTGCTGTTGTCCATTACAAAATGTCCATTATGAATGCTTTTCTCGATTATTCATAGGCTTTCAAGCCGAAAAGCAGACTACTGCGTGGTGAGTTCATCCCTGGTTGATGGAATACTTTATTTAAATGTAGAAACATTATATGGTTAACAAAATAACCACCAAAAGTCACGTGACTTTTAAATTAAATAACAGTTCATACATTAAACTCCCTTTACTTGTATTTCTCAGGGTCGTTTGATGACAAACTGTCTGATACTGGTAAGTGAACAGGCTGATCACTGATGCACTGATGTTTAGAACAGAATACTTCTGGATTAGTCAATGGTATTAAAATAAACATGTAATAAATGGTGTCTTTGGTTCTTCAGACTACATTGGACAGAGTAAACGTGCAGCTCCACTCAACAGGTGAGTGAGCCCACACACACTTTTCTACGTACGGTTACCACGGTACGGTTACCACCAAGTATGGTGAGTGATATCATTCACTGTATTTCCTCCAGGTCATCCAAGAGCGACGACTTCTTCCAGAGGCTGGCGGAGGAGGCTGAGCAGGAGGCCGGAGACGAGGTGGGCGGACTGGGAGAGAGAGAGAGAGAGTGTCTACCTGGTCGCCGTGTTCCCTGTTCAATAACAGGAACACAGCAGGTTCATTGTGTATCTGTATCTGAATCTATTTGGTTGAATTCGTAGGATTCTGATGTTTCGGAGGCCGACCCTATAGTCATACTGAAGAACCTGAAGGTAACGTGGGGGTGAGGATCGCCGAGTGGTCAGTGTGTTTGACTCCCAGCCGAAAGGTTCTGGGTTTCAACCCCAACCTCTACCTGCTCATTATGTTGCAGTAACAAGATGACAACCATTGTCTCTGCATGGACGCCTCCACAGTTGTTCTAAACAACGCACTTCCTGTTTCAACAGGATATGGATGACATGGAGACCGATCTGTTTGGGCCCAAGAAGCCCGGTTCCACCCCACCTCAGGGAAAGAGGTCCAGTCCCCCCGGGTCCAGAACTGAGAGTACCGTGAGAGCAGGTGCAGCAGGTAACCACGAGGAGCAGAGACAGGGACCTGGTGGACCCGGTCTATGGTCCACCCATTTATTTATCATGTGCTTTTAAAAACACACTTGTTCAAGCACGCATTTGGTGATCGGTAACTCCCTTGTCCCCCCCTCCCCCATGTTATGATTTTTATTATTTTTATTACTATGTATATTTTTGATATTTTATATTTGTATATTTGTTGATATTTGTTATGTTGTATATTTTATATTTTTAGATTTTTTTACTCCACTGTACAGCACTCTGCACTCGTGCTGGGAAGAGTGCTCTATAAATAAAGCTTTACTTACTTACTTACTTACACCCGGTCGGGGTGGACCATAGACAGGTCCAGGTCCAGGTGGAGGCTGAGGACACCACCACCTGGACTAGGTGGACCAGTTTTATGGTCCACTACAGACCTGGTCCACCGGAACCTGGTCTATGGTCCACCTGGTCGACCTGGTCTGTCCACTAGGTGGACCTGGTCTATGGTCCACCTTATGAGTGCCGCTGGCAGTGTGTTTGACTCCAAGCTGAAAGGTGTCGTATCCGCGTCCCAACCTGTAGGCCAGGATGAGTGATGAGTGACGTGTTATTTCTCTTGTCCTCCACTCACCAGGATCCACCGCGGAGCCAAAGAAGCCAAGCTCTGCCCCTTCCGCCTCCACCGCACAGGGATACAGGAAGTTTGACTTCTCAGGTGAGTGGCAGGGCCAGCCTCAGGCGGCGTGTCTGACTCCCTGTGGGAGGGTTCTGGGTTCAACCCCTTCCATCCTCAGCTTCTAACTTTTATCCAAAGTGCATTGGTGTCGGTACAGTAAGGATTTTCATAGAACCAAGGACTAGGTTAACCCATTCCCTGTATACAACAAATACAGCTAGGATAGGATGCTACACAATGCTAAGTACTGTTTCTAAGTGCAAGGACGTACAATAAGTGCATACATTAAGTGACAGGATGTACAACATACAGTAAGTGTGTCCTGGAGTAGGAGTAGAAGTAGCCAGACAGAAGATCTACTTGGATGGTGTTTGTGGGGGAACATCCATTGGATTGGTGTAGCCTTCAGTGGCGTCACCCGGTTCAGACCTTCTCAAGCTCCTCTCCTCGTGCAGATCTAGACGACCCCCTGGTTGACCTTCTAGACGAGCTGGATCTAGAAGAAACCAAGTCGGAGCCCAACAAGAGTCCCTCAAAGAAGGCAGTCCCATCCCCCACTGGGACCCCGGTCCTGAAGACCAAGGAACCAGGTGTGTAGGAGATGTTTATGGTTGATCTTGTGCTTCTATAACAGTGTATAGTAGTGTAACTTTATAACTGTGCAGTAGATCAATGGCTACATGAATGTGTCTTTCTAATATAGATTATTTGTAAGTGTGCTTATTAAATGTTATGTTATGTGTATGATATATTTTTGCTGGTGTTACTGTGTCATCAATGGTTGTGTTTATGGCTAACACCTCTGTGTTGACGCTGCTTTTTAACGTGCTTCAGTGCTCATGTATGATGGGAATCCTGGTTTGTTCCTCAGCTAAGGTCGTTAAGAAAGGGGAGGAGCTGACCTTCGACGACAATGAAGATGATCTCATTGACGCTCTGGGTTTCGACAATGACAAAGAGGTCCCCAAAAAGGAGGCTGTGCCCCAAAAGACGAGGTAGATCCTTCATGCGTCTTTAGCTGTTGGCTGTCCCTCTGTGAATTGTCTGTTTGAGAGCCTTTGTAGGGTACTAACAAGGAAAGGACAAAGGTGTTAGAGCAAAGTGTTGGTGTGGAAAACGGCAGCAGGACATACCATAAGCAAGATAGACCTAGAGTAAATTATTCTCAATAATCCAAAGAAATCCAGTAGCAGCATCTCTAGCCCTTTAGGTTATTACAAGAGCGGTTTCTGATTGGCTTAAAGCGTTCTTTGTCATCACATGGCACCAGTTTGACAAAACGGCACAGGCAATGCCCTCTTGCCAGTGTTTCCTGTACTTTTAATATTGTAGTTAGCTTGGTTACCAGACAGTTATTGAACAGTGGATTGACCTTTGACCCTCCCTCCCCCCAGCAGTGACCCCCCCCAGAGGGCTCGCACCCGGCTGGATGAGATCCTGGAGCGGGGCACGCCCCCCCGCCTCCTGGAGCGTCCACCAACCGGGGAGCAGAAGGATGCGCCACCGCAGCCAATAAGCAGGCAGGACCGGGACAGGCCTGGCAGCGCTAAAGGTGAGGATGGGGGTGGTGAGGTCATCCTGCTGTTAAAGACTAGTAATAATTAGTAACGTTCTCTCTGTTGTTGATGTCTTGGTTTTGAACTGAAAGCCATGCACATGCATTTTTGTGTAATAATTGTGGGACTGAACCCAAAATATTGTGTAAATCTTGATATTGTTTTATTTTGGAGATTAATTTGAGGAGCGTTGTGTCAGTGTAGTATGTTTTTACACAAAAAACATATTACACAACGCGCAAGATATCGAGTGAAAATATAGCTTTTTGGAGTGCAAGTATACAGCGATATTACACGGTTCAATAACTGATTGTACAGCTGTCGCCAGCGCATGCTTGTTGACAGTGAAACGCGGCAGAATAAATGGTGGAAAACTCATTCTTTCCTTGATTTGTGCAATTGTCAACTACCTGTGTAATAACCTATTTATATGCAATGTAGTGTCTGTTCCTCTGGTATGATGAAGACTAGCTCCCCTATGTTGATGATGTCATTGTGTTGTCATCCCTGTGTTGATGATGTCATCATACTGTCGTCCCTGTGTTGATTGTGTCATCGTGCTGTCGTCCCCAGAGCCGCTGCTGGAGGATGACCTCGGGTTCGGCTCCTACCAGCCCACGCTAGGCTCTGCCCCCGAGGGACGCCAGTCACGCAGGCAGTCTGTCAGGTAGGAGGGGTTAGAAAGTGTCTCTGTTTTCTGGGGTGTAACTTGTTAATTGCATCAAATTATGTAAGAAACATCATGGATGCACTGGGACGCATCCTCAGTGATGTATACTATCCTGGGATCATTGGGTGTTTCGGGTCTCGCAACATCATACACCCTCGCTCGACCCAGCCGGGGTTGATCAAGTCCCTACTTGCACAAAGTGTGTGGCCTTGTGGCCTTCTCTGCGGCTTCGCTTGCGGATTGAATGGCTCTCTTTTTTAACGCCCCTGTAACGCCCAAACAACTCAGGACTTTGCAAAGAGAACGTCTTCAAAAACCTCTACAGCCGACTTCTATGGGCTCATAGAAGGTTCTCCAGCCAGCAACTGCCAGTCAGAGGCCGTGTGGAGGAGGCCTTCTTTGGAGCATGATGGTGTTTGCTGGTGCTGATGGCTGAGGCTAAGCTCTCAGCAATTGCATTAAGCACCTGGTCATGGCACCAACGATAGCGACCATCAGGCAGAGCCTTTGGGCAGCAGACCACACCACACCACACCACACACACACACCACGTACCAGAACCTCCCAATCTCAGCAGAGTAGTTCCGCAGCAGCGGATTAAGTGGTCCCCAGCCAGCAAGCGGAGAGTGGCTGCAGTTTGACAAGGAGGTGTCCAACATCATCCAAGCCACAGCCAAAGGAGATGCTGATAGCCAACTCCAAACGATTGACTACCATCATCTTCAGCTATGCCTCAGAAAGATTCAGGCAGGTAGAGAAAGGAAAAACCAAGCCCACCTCCTACACCATGAACCACAGGGCCACCAAGATACATCACCTGTGTCAGGAGCTTTGCATCCTCAAGAAACATATATATACTGTATATATATATATATATAAATATATGCCCCTTTCTCCCCCCCACACGCCTCCATATTAACACTGTCCTGTTTGTTTTGATTTTAAATTCAGACTTATGGTATTCTTAACGGTTTCCCTTTCTTAGTGTTGTATTCATTAAGTGACATTCAATGTACTTATTAAATAACATAATAGAGTGATATTCAGTGAAAGGGGGAACCTTTGAGGCTTACATGTAAAGTAAGTGGTTCAAGGTTTTAAAGTAGTTTTCCCTACAGATTCTCCATGGAGGACATCAGCAGCTCCACTCTGGAGAGAAAGACCAAGCCCGTGGCCACGCCCACCACCGCAAACCCCGCCCCCAGCCCGTCCAGAGCCCGCTCCTCCTCCGACTGGCTCGGTCTGAAGCCCAGTGACGAGTCAACCTTCCT
The DNA here is from genome assembly GCA_900302595.1 of Gadiculus argenteus. Taxonomy (NCBI): domain Eukaryota; kingdom Metazoa; phylum Chordata; class Actinopteri; order Gadiformes; family Gadidae; genus Gadiculus; species Gadiculus argenteus. Next base: position 19 of record OMLJ01001408.1, on the reverse strand, counting down.
GGACGACGACGAGCCTGTC
>OMLJ01001380.1:5131-19445 GCA_900302595.1 Gadiculus argenteus | reverse complement strand
GTTTAGTTCAGTGACTTGTATCCGCTGCTGGACAATACTGCACAGAACAAAGATTTAACAGCAACTGGTGGCTCCACAATAATGTCCCCTTTTGCGTTTGCTGTATCAATAGGCCCAGTTAGGCTTGTTAATTTACAGAAAACATTGATTAGTTAAAAAGCTGACGCCTAAATTCCTCCATAGTCCATGTTTGCCTTTTTTTGTCTTTTTCATCGTTTGCTTTTGGGTGATTCTGCACACAGGTGTGATTGTAACAAAAGTTCAGATCAGTGTCCTCAAGAAGCCGTACACATCTCCAACACATTTGGAGATAATCTGACAATCATAGCCTGATTACAATGGTCACGCAACCTCTGCCGTTACACATTTGACCGCCACAAAAGGTGGAAATAAATAATAAATACGATAAATACATATCCTTTGCAAGAAAACAACTGATGTGCCAGCCACCTTGAGACTCACACAAGTCCTTTGAAACGTGAAACACGTTCCAGCCTCTCCATCCTTTTCCCCGTTCATCTTCAGAGGAAGGTGTTGGCCGGGGGCCTCCTGCAAACGCGGGCCTTCAAAGTCCTCAGCTCCCGGGCCACGTTGAGGAGGAAGTCCTTGAACCGCCGCAGGACCACGCAGCCGTACACCTTCTGCTGGAAGATGTTCTGCGGCGGGGGCAGCTGCGTGGGGCCCCCGGCCGGCTCGGGGGCCGGCAGGTTGGGGAAGAGGTTCTGATAGAGGCAGCTGATGACGGAGGCCAGGCTAGTGCTTCGGTTCCTCACGTTGCTCAGCTCCGTCAGCAGCCGGCTGGAGGGCGACTGCAGGTCTGTCTGCTGCTCCAGCACCCGCTGGAGGTGAGGCCGGAAGGACTGCAGGATGGAGGAGACGCTCAGCAGCCGCTCCGAGGGCTCCAGGCCGGAGATCTTGGGTTGGGGGACCTCGCTGCTGGAGGACTTGCAGAAGAGCTCCGACATCGCCCCCTGGCTGGCCTTCTGGAGGAGGAGGAGGAGGAGGAGGAGGAGGGAGAGGGGAGAGTAAATTAATTCCTAAACGTTGTCTGCGTTAGATGAAGTCGAGCCCGTGCTGCCATCTCAAACCAAGGCCTAGAAGCAGTATAAAGTGCAGTAAAAAAGATATATAATATACACAGCAACTGTTGAAGACAGAGCGTTGAAATGCATCCGGTTGGCGTCTGGACTCACGTATGTTCGGATGAGCTCCACGGATTCCTTGTGTATGAGTCGTGTTAGCTTCAGAGACTGCTGGAGAGGAATGCCACAGTTCTGGCTTCTGCACAGTGAGACGGTCCGTGATGAGTGGACGGCCATGACCAACAGTAAAGAGAGCAGTGCTGATGGGAAAGACTCTAGTGGGGACACACACACATAATAGTATCAAAAACACATCTGAAAAGCACTGTTGTGATAAATGAACAGAATATCACAAAAACATCTAGAACTATATCCTTAAAAGTACATAAGTACTTGTAGAAGTATTGCACTACTGATGCAACAGGATTTCAGAATAATGTGCATAGAATCATATTCATACATTTAAATGAGATGAATCGTATAACAATAGGATGGTGTAATATTTTAGAATTGTTTCCTATCTGTAGTATAAGATAACAATACAGCTCTGAATATGATCACATAATGTAGCGTAAAGTCCTTACTTGTTGGTTGTAATAACAGTGGGAAATACATATGTCCAATCATTCCTCACACAGTCTCAAAAACCAAATGTACACTTGTCGTTCTCACACGCCTTAAATACTTTTAAAGGCTGAAACCACACATTTGTCAGAAGAGGAAATGACGTTCTCTTCATGAGGCAACCACATTTCCCAGAATTTCCCCCTTTTTGTCAGACACAATTGTTTCCTCTAAATTTGCACTTCAAAAATATTGCAGGCTCATGGTTGAAAATATAAAAGTCCTTGCCTACAGATTGTTTAATATATATTTAAATCTCTATACTGCTGTACAATACTATTTATCTTTGTCTAAAAATTGATGTGTGTTGTACATTAAATGAAATGTTACATGTGAAAATATATGCAAACCATGCAGACATATCAGGAACATATTTCAAATGCTTGAGTGGGGGGGTCCTCTTACTTCATATTTACGCAGGACGTGATGTGTTCCCCTCTAGAGGACACTATTGTTATTACAAGTTACTTAATAATATGAAGAAAAATAACCAATAACCAATTGTCCCCTTGTTCCCCCCCAAGAAATAATAACCTCTGATAATTTGTTGATGTATGGAATGCCAAACCACAAATGTCCTCGTTTAATGTAGGCTCACCTTACTGTAGGCTCAAATAACTCCTTGAGCTCAAAAGTTCAAACAATGGAATATTATCATATACAATTAACACACACACACACACACACCTGCATCTCATCTCAAAAATCCTGAAACAACACTATTTAGGGCAGACTGTAGAGTCTGGTAAGTTGCAACACTGTCAACTGGACCAATAAAAATAATTCAGTGAAGTCCACAATCGTGTATTTTCTTAATGTAAGAAAGTACACATTTTCATCAAGACAATTGATGAGCTGTATTGTAGCTACAAGAACTTATTGTATTATAGCTACATGAACTTACGTAGCAGTTTCTTTGGTTTATTTGATCCTTTGCATTCATGCTATCTTCAAACCCACATGCTAAAACTGTTACGTAATGGCTTGGGATGGGGATGGTTAATTAAAAATGGTACAAACTCAATGCCAAAAGCAGTCTGGGTCAAATGGTTTGTTTGTCAGTTCTGGGCCGGGCCCACATAGCCTGATCCCAAGCACCAGCTATCTACATTTACCACTGTGACAGCGATAGAATCCTTATGTTGCACATTTTAACACTCTATTCAAAACTGATTATTCTTAATTCTTCAATGAAGTTCTTGCATACATTGGGTAGTGTGGATCTTTTCAGCAAATACCTCCTTGTGACATCTATCCCCAGCTAGTATTACAGCTCAGTAGTGGGGTAGGTTTTAACACCATAACTCTTTGTGTTTGACATTAACTCACTAAATTATCACTCACTATATTATCTGTGATTGGTAGCAGACATCTAAGTCAGTTTTATTTGTAGAAGTTGAATATGGGCACCGTATATCAGAGTTGAGATACCTAGAACCAACAACCACTGAGGGACTGGTGTGACTACCGTCCCCGGTCTCTCTACAGTTCAGATTGTTCGGTAACACTTTATACACTTTTTACACAATAAGGTACGCAAAAACGCGGGTAGTTACTGAGGAACAAATGAGTAACGAATGATGAACGACCAGGGCCCTAAAAGGGGCCCTAACTTTAGGCTTAGTTACAAAACCCCAAACCACTGTTGATGACAATGAAGGATCTACAGCTATTTAGTTAAAAATGTATATAACATAATAACAGGATAATATAGAAAATATTAACAATTGAAAACACAATTTTTAAATGGAACAAAAATAAAGGCTGCACTCTTAACAAGGCATTTCTCAAGAACAGTCACTGAACACTGAAAAAATCTAACAAACAAACGAGCTGTCTACATCAACAAAACTCAATTTAAATGTTACTGATGGTGTTTTAATAAAACACATGACAGTGTTACGGCAAGTGACCAAAATGCAGACTGCTTCAACCTCTACAATTTGAATTAGCGGCGAATGTCATGCAGCAATCTGCCTAGGGGAGCATCTTTGTGGTCAGTTGGCTAACCAATGAGTCCACTGGATGAATGAGAGATGGCTCTTTAGTGTCCTCTGTGCGGTTTCCCTGCAGTCTCCACACCTGGGATTTGTAGGCTGACCAAGCCCTGACCAGGTACCTCCAAATGTCTCCCTCCATACTGTAATAAAGTAGTAGAAGACAAAAAAATAAACATTAGGACTGTCAATTAATGAACATTTCTACATGTAAAACTTTGATTATTTTGTTTGCACAGTTACGAAAAGATGATGGTCCTCACCATCAAGTTAGCACATGGCTTGATATTCGCCGGATAATCGGTTTTGATTTACCACGCAATCAGATTCATCAACACAATTGCACTACATTACGGGTGTAGTATGTTAAGACACCATACTTTTATTTGACACCATATCGAGAATAATCACAATGACACGTGGCTGCTATCAATGTCTGTGCGAGTCGAGTGTTTTAGGGACGGCGTTTACCATGGAATTGTTTCAGGAAAGACATCACACAAATATATTTCATTATAGTTAATCAGGATGCAAGTATTAGTTTAATATTTACCAAAATATATATGAAACTATATTTTAAACTATTAATTGCATCCTGTTACTATAATGCAATATAATCAGCAAAGTACTTAGTAGTAGCCCGCCATTGGCAACTACTACAACAATCTGAATGACAAAATTTATTTTTATAGATTTTTTGTGTGATGTCTTTCCTGAAACAATTCCATGGTAAAGTCTTCAAAGCTAACGCTAGCTTGACACTAAAGTGCTAACCGGAGCTATCAGAGCCTATACCTTCCTGTTCTATTAACTGTGTTTTTTCTTTTTAATATGACCAAACACAATGACCAGAGGACCATGGCATCTTTTCGTAACCGTACAAACAAAATAATCGATTTTTACATGTTGTAGAAATGTTCATTAATTGACAGTCCTAATGTTTATTTTCTTGTCTTCTACTACTTTATTACAGTAGCCGCGTACCCACCAGGGGTACTGGTTTTGTGGGTGTGGTTTGGAGAGAGGATCCGCCCAGGATCCGCCCCTCTTTCCAGTGGCTCAGTTTTGATTTATTTTGGTTAATTTGAGGCTACAAAACTATTTCATTTTACTTAAGAATGCACACTGAAATAATATTCTGGCACCGTATTTACATTTCATTGCGAAATTCAGGCTCTAACCAGACTCATTTGACTTCTACGGGTGCCAGTTCACGGCGCCCAAACCCATCATTCACTATAGAGTGGCCATAGCAATTCTGATGCCATTCAGTTTTAACGAAGGGTTTAGGGCGCTGGCATTGGAGCCCAAACTGGTTACCTGGCAACTGAGGCGGAGCGTTGCTTGCAAAGTCGCGTGCTAGTTGTGTTGCAGGCTGCAACTTGCTGCTGTGCTCAATGGACGAATTACCCCCTAATTGAATTTTACCCCTAATCACTTTTAGAAAACCTTTTTTAGAGGTATTTTAGAGGTATTTTAAACGTATTTGTCTAAATGCATACTTCACTGTAGATAGATTTATGAGTGAAATTACCAACACAATAGATAATACAACACTCTCTCTCTCTCTCTCACTCACTTTCTCACAAACACACATACAGACACACAGAGAGAGAGAATATGTTAACTTGTGTATAATTCCCAATGTATTTGCACTTTTAATCCTGCTGAATTCTACAAGGCAATTACATTAAGTTAAAACTTAGTTCCCCGGCCCCATTCGTCTTTGTACGAATGGGGAAATGTTCTATTTTGTCTTTATTATTTTTGTCAGAATGCACCAGAATGCTTCGTTTGTATGTGAAAATCAAAAATTCTGGGGGAGGAGGCCCCCAGACCCCCCTACAGGGGTTTGGTTTAAAAACTTTCAGCCCACCTAACATTCACTTCACCAGCCGCCACTGGTTTGGTCAGCCTACAAATCCCAGGTGTGGAGACTGCGGAGAAACCACACAAAGGACACTAAAGAGCCATCTCTCATTCATCCAGTGGACTCATTGGTTGGCCAATGACCACAAAGATGCTCCCCTAGGCAGATTGCTGCATGACATTTGCCGCTAATTCAAATTGTAGAGGTTGAAGCAGTCTGCATTTTGGTCACTTGCCATAACACTGTCATGTGTTTTATTAAAACACCATCAGTAACATTTAAATTGAGTTTTGTTGATGTAGACAGCTCTTTTGTTTGTATGATTTTTTCAGTATTCAGTGAATGTTCTTGAGAAATGCCTTGTTAAAACTGCAGCCTTTATTTTTGTTCCATTCCTTTTTTTGTTTCTGTTTGTGTTTTCAATTGTTAATATTTTCTATATTATCCTGTTATTATGTTATATACATTTTTAACTAAAGTGGCTGTAGATCCCTCATTGTCATCAACAGTGGTTTGGGGTTTTATAACCCTTAAGTGCTTCGCTACTGGTAAATGAATGGTGAACGAAAGATGCATGACTTTACATTAAGGTACCCAAAAAGCTTCACTACTGGTGAACAAATTATTCAAAAAGCTTAACTACTGGTGAACGAATGGTTCGCGAAAGAGTAACAACTCAGTATGATGCATTACTTTACATGAAGGTACACAAAAAGCTTCACGAATGGCAAACAAATTATTAAAAAAGTAAAATTAATGTATGTATTGTGTGTATGTATTGTGAATATCTTTATTAAAATATGACAATCATCCCATCTGTGCCCTGTTCATTTAATAACTAATTCTGAAATCCCAGGAAAATTCAGTTGCTTTCATAATTTCAATTGGTCAGTTTGCTAATTCACAGAATGATTAATTAATACAGTATCCCCATGTCTGTTTACCAGTAACTCCTCAGCAGTTACTGAATGCCACTTAGGGCCCCAGTTAGGGCCCCAGTCGTTCATCATTTGTTACTCAGTAACGAATACAGTAGTCCCCTGGTCTGTTTACTAGTAACTCCTCAGTAGTTACTGAGTAACTGTCACTTAGGGCCCATTAGGGCCCCAGTTAGGGCCCTGGTCGTTCAACATTCGTTAATCATTCGTTCCTCAGTAACTACCCACATTATTGCGTACCTTATTGTAAAGTGTTACCGATTGTTCCTTTAATTATGCATGTTTAATCCATAAATCTATTAATATAATTGTATGAAATATATCTTTGCTCTGGGATTGTAAACAGGAAGCTGGCAAGGTCACATGGGGAAGGAGGAAAAAATAGATACAGGCTACTGATATACACTATGCTTTGTGATAAATTAGCGAATCTGCTGATCATTGATAGGTTAACAAAAAGATGATTTCACTATTGGAATAAAGATTGTTCACTTGAAAGACATCAGGAAATCACTGAGATGACATTGCTGACTGTATTACTTTGACCCAAATCAACTAATTATAGCCGTGTGTTGTGGCGTTGTGACGCTTACCCAGCATTGCCATCAAACAGCATGACTAACTTATTTTTAACATTAGTCCAGCCAGGACAAAGTCTGTGCACCACAAGCTACCGGTATCATGTCACCACCCAATCCAGGGACCTTCCAGCTGCTGAACAAGCACTTCACTTGAACTCTTGTTGGTGAGAAACATAACGTCATGGTGGGAAATGAAATCTTTTGTAAAGAATTTACACTCGGGATCAGAGGAGGCTGAGGCAGAACATGGTGAGGTCAACACTGGGACTTTCCCTCAACTGAGACAGCAACATTTACAAAGAACACCAAAACAACAAGAACAACAAAACGTAGATGCATATAAAATAGATTAAACCGTAAACTCTGAGAAATGTGAGCCCTAAGGATGCCTTATTCCAACAGAGTCTCTTTATTTTGTCTGACTGCACAGGAAATTGTTTTATTTTAAATTTGCAGGTTTGTTTAGGAAAGTCCCTATGGTCTTGTGAAATACGTGTTTTGTAAGAACTTAACGTTACACAAATGTTTGGCTCATGACAGTTCTGAACCAGTCTCAAATGAAAGTACAACACATGTAGGATCCTACACACACACCATAGAACAGAAAGCGTAGGCCTTTCGGTGAAAGAAACATGTACATTTTATGTGTGTTTACGTGTGTAAAATGCTCACCTTTTGGTAAAGAATTTATCAAGGAGCACTGTGCCTCTTGCTGTTTAATAGGTGTGTACACACATTTTAAACTGCAATAAAATGTCTATACTGCTCATACAACAACCTCAATCATCCTCAAATCGTACACTTTGCCCATTTAAGGGGTAAACAACTAAAATATGTAAATGTAAAGTGTTGCTTCTCCTAAACCGAGATGTGAAGGTCTAAAAAGAAAACGGAAAAATACAAGGTTTAGATTTTATCTTGAGAAATTCTCAAAGTAAACAACTTGTGAACATCATTTGTTTCATTGAATCAAACCATGTCTCTTTTCACTCTTCTGTACTCATGTCAGGAACAATGTTGAATATTTATTCAAGTTTCTATTTAAACAGGAGGTCCAGGAGACCCATGTTCAAGACCACTACATTACAAACTGACCTGTGATAAAATAGTATTTATTTTTTTCCATACATACACGTCATTCTTAGAGGGATTCATTGCACGGGATAATCTCAGAGTGTCACAAACCTATGACACACCGACAAAACAATAATTAAACAAAACAAAAAACTGACTGAAGTTTTAATTTAAGAGGGGTATCAAAGGGTTTTATCTTTCCCATGTTGTAAAACCTGTGAACATTAAATTATTATAGTCTTCTCTCTAGGACAAAAGACTAATAGAAAGGCTAATGGTGTTATTATAAATCAAGCACCAAACATTCATCTCTCCATCCAGTAGGATGGAAACGTTGTGCAATCTGTTCAATGATATCCATCAACATTGCAGAGATTATGTCAACTTGGTCACTGGCACACTCTTTAATCAAATGCAACCCAGACCAGCCATTTATTAGGTTAAATAGAGTAGAATCAGAGACCTTGCAGAGATCATTGTACTTTAAAGAAAGCCTGTGGTATTGTGACAGTATCATACAATCTGATAAAGTCCAGTCGTTTGACCGTAGCATGTAGGCTATGTAGGATGTTCAGCTACCGCATGACCATATTTCTATATTGTAAGAAAACAAAACTTTGTTATATTAAGTTTCGATGTCAGTAATAGACCATTGCCTCTGTATGTTCTAGCTATATTCTCATGTACAAATATTCATATCAAAAGTTATACAGCACAATTCTCACCTTTTTTCCTTTACAAGACCTTGGATTAGTGAACATTAAATGATTCACAAATTTGGATGAAACAAAAAGGTGCCGGACTTGTAAAACTATACATATATATATATATATAAACAAATAAATACATATATATTTATATATATGTATATTTATATATATATAGAAATATATATGTATATATAAAACCTACATATTTAAATAACTCAAATTTGCTTCAGAGGCACAACATAAATAAAGGCATTTGTGAAATTATCATATCAAATATGGCGCTAATGTCTTGTATCCATATGCTTGAAACAAAAAGGTAATGACCACTTTTATTTACAAACAGCTAAAATTAGATCAGACAGATCCATGCTTTACTTCACAACCTGAATTTGTCCTTAAAGTGCATGCAATAATAAGCAGTTTTACCAAGTGGGGTCTTCAACTGTGATAAGATAAATTAGTGGATTCAACTAATGCCAATTCTTTCGACGTAAACAAAACCATGAGGGTATAAGAGTTTGCTTAAAATAGGTGGCACTACAGATTACTGCATGTAAAAGCACAACAGAAAAGTATAAGAAAGCATCTCAAAAAGAAAACAAAACAAATGCTCTGACCTAATCCAGCGACCCCTGTACCATTCACCAATCACATTCTGAGAAACGTAAGACCAGCCAACCACGGCAGACCCCTACCAAACATTCCACAACGGCAACACCCCCTAATGTCACGTATGCATTATGCATCATACATCATACTAACATAATGGGTACAAACTTAAATATATATCAAAGTGCCCATCTTTACTAAAATTGTTCCTGAATTCATTCAATTCCTTACCAAAAAGGAGGAGGAGAAATGGCGCAGGGGGAAAAGTCTTGTAAGATATTGTGGTTTGATTTTACTGTGTCCAACTCTACGTGATGAGTTTACACCATTACACTACATTGGATTTTATTGACAGGATGTAGAATCTTTTGGTTGTTTTTTTTCTTTCCCCTCTTCAAGTTTCACCAAAAAAGTTCCCATTGCACGTAACACATTGATTCGGAAATGCAATACCTAAAGGAGAGAGAGAGCGAGGACCGACAGTTATCCAGCTTGTTTTGCCCTGGGGGGAGGAGGAGGGGAGGGGATACAAAGGTCAAGTTGGCGTGAAGGGGTGAGAACTTGGGCACAGTTGTCCTGTAAAGATACATCCACTTTCATCTGTCGTCCTCTTTGAAGTCCAGGGATCTCAAGCTTCCAAAGCCGAGTCGAGAGCTTTCTGAATCAAAACCATCCGATTCCCTTTCCTGGCGCTCAAACAGCTGCTTTATCCGCTCAGTACGTTCCTTCTGGAGTGAGACCAGCTCCTCTTCAATCTACAAACACAATGGGTTTGGACTTTAGAGGAATCACGTGGCTACATACATCCTGACCATTAAAGGAAGACAAGAAACACTGCACATTTCTGTCTCCAACATAAGAGGTAGACATCTTCTATCTGGCCCTCCATCCATCTACCTACCTACCCATTCATCCATCCATCTATCTATCATCCATCCATCTACCTACCTACCCATTCATCCATCCACATATCTATCATCCATCCATGAATCTACCTACCTACCTACCTACCCATTCATCCATCCATATATCTATCATCCATCCATCCATCTACCTACCTACCTACCCATTCATCCATCCATCCATCTATCATCCATCCATCCATCTACCTACCTACCCATTCATCCATCCATCCATATATCTATCATCCATCCATCTATCCAGCCATCCATCCGTCCATCCATCATCCATCAATCTACCTAGCCATCCAGCTACCTATCCATCTTTCTGTGCCCATCTCACCTTCTGTTCAAGGTGGGCTCTTCGTATGGCGATCTTCTGCTCAAGCTTCTGCTGCTCCCGTTCGTGTTGGCTCTCTATCTGTGACTTGGTCTTGTTCTGGTAGGCGTCCAGAAGCTCCTTTTCCTGCTGAAGCTGCTGCTTCAAAGCTTGGCATTCTGTTTCCTGCTCTGCATCCAAACGCATCTAGAGAAACAGGAAGGAAAAGGGAACACTTTACTCAACCTAATGAGAACACACTGTCCTTAGATAGATATATTTTGTATTTAATTAATCTCCTTTAGAATTACTTCATTTGAAGTCTGTAAGTTTATCACATCATTCATCGTCATTTAATATTTCTATGTTATTCCAGTGGTTCTGCCACCCATGATAAGATCCTCTGCGCTTGTGTTAGACTAATACATCATGAATTCTCACCAACAAAACAACAATCACATATATTCTTCTTTGAATGCTGTCATACTAACGTTACACTGTAGCGAAGGTATCGGTATCGGTAGCGGTGCAGGGGGTGTCGGGGGTTCCCGTACCGTTTGCGAGGCCATCATCTCGTTGATGCTGTGCTCATACTGCTCGGCCAGCAGAGCCAGCTTGCGCGTCTGCTCCTCCTTCAGGGACTTGAGGATGACCCTGTGGTCCCCTTTAGGGGCCACCTCCAGCTGGTGGTTCCTCAGAGCTTTGTACTGCTTGTTCTGCACCTTGCATGTGTCCTGGAACTGCTTCTTGATCTGCATCTCCAGCATCTTGCAGATGGGTATGAGCAGAGAGACACGTGTTCATATGTTTTATATTGTGTATGTTTCAGTCTACTAAAGTGCTTGCAGACTGCCCCCGAAAAACAGTGATAAACATCGGCATCGGACCATCGTGTGCCATACATGTGGAATCGGTGTCGGACAACTTTGACCATCATTCTGAAGTTGGGTTTGGGGTTTGTAGGGGGAGTGTGCAAACATCCAATCATGCATAGTTTGCATAGTGTATTATGTATGTATGTATGTATATGTATACTATATAATATGTTCCTACAAGCCTGTAGTGCTAACACCCATAGGGAAAACTGGGTTTATCATCAAACCTGGAAAAGGTTTAGTGATGCTAGTGTAATAGATTGATTTGATAAGAAATCTATTATTGTAATATTGTAAGCACAATAAGCAATTAAAATGGTTAAAAGAGCATTTAAAAGAGAATTTACTCATAAATAGTTCATAGCTATAATGGTTAAAAAGTAATTTAAAACGTGTCCTGTAAAAGAGGTTAAAATGTTATGAAAAGGTTAAAAACGTGTTTAAAGAGTATTGAGATACTTACCTGCCAGAAAAGATTAGATCTGTGATCGACTCGTTATTCTTTTTTGAGTAGGCCTACCATTGATTGGTTAATGTCTACCCAGTCAGAAGGGGAAGTTATCGGCCACGATGCTACATTCTTGTCGAAGGCACGACAGAGAGAGCACACCGTGTCGAGCGTGATTATTTACTTCTCCCTTTTTCAGATCTGAAGGTGAGTATTAATGGTCTTAACTTTTAGAATATGTTTCCTAACGTATTTCGTTTGTGTTTTGTTAACATTATGACCGAATTTAGAGGTTAAAAGCATTGTTAGAATTCTTGTTAGATGTTGATGTATTAATTAGTGTCAATTCAGTTAAACTGCTATTCCGCCATGTCCAGTAGAGTGCGTCATGAGACCATGTTTGTTTGGTTAAAGTAAAACACATTGCGCATAGTAAGGTTGTAAGCTAACGTGAAAGTGCGTATTTACGCCTGAGTATGGATTTGTTTGATTCACAATGTAACTCTTAAAGAGAGGGAATGAGGGGAATAACATGAGTGGAATTACTACTAATGACTACTACTACTACTACTACTGAGTTTAGCATTTTATTTGAGTTTACACATAAGTGAGAACGTTAAAGTAAAGAAGACAACCAGACTGAAGTTAATATTTTAATGTGAAAAACGTTCTATTTTCTGCCTTTAATACTTGTATTTCAAAGAACATTGTACCTATGTAAATACTTTTAAAATAGTAATACATCCTTGTAGAAGGCATGACAGAGAGCACCGTGTCGATCGTGATTATTTACTTCTCCCCTTTTCAGAGTGTTACACTAGCATGATAAATAATAAAGAACCAGCTGCTGGGAATTGTTGACTGAAAATAGTTTATTGGCTTAATTTAGGACTCTAAGGGCCCTATTTTAACGGTCTAAAACGCACAGCCAAAGCGCCAAACGCTAAGACCGTTGTGGGCGGCTCTATGGCGATGTTGCTATTATGACGGCGGAGAAATTACTTTTGCGCCCGGCGCAAATCTAAAAGAGGGTGGTCTTTAGGAGCTTCATTACCCGTAGGCGTGTTCTGGGCGGTGTCAGTAGACCAATGAGAGTTCCTTCTCCCATCCCCTTTATAGAGCCGGCGCATTGAAGTGGAGGAGTTGATATTTTGACAGCGCGTTTGCAGTCTCCGCTGAGACAGACGCATGACCACATGAATTTCAAACTTCAAATAATAATAGTAATAATAGGCCTAATTCACACATGGAATAGCGTTTTCTTCTACAACTTCAGAAACACTGAGTTGTACATTTCGGCAAAGAGAACTTAACACATATATGATATACGGACGCATCTGTGTGTCTATTTAATGATATGCGGCGATACATTAACAAACACTGTTTGTTCAGTATTGTGTACATTATCGTTATGGACTTGTGTTCATAATATGCGGGGGGACCCCGTTAATCGCCATGAACTGTGTTATGCGTTACGTGTTTAGTTTGTGTGTAAACAGATGGGAGCGTGCACACACACGTGCACGCAGGCACCTGCGCGTGGCCGTATTCATTCATTCTTTTCAGTTTCACTCACTCGCGGTGAAACTGTTTTCTCACAATCAAATACTCATCAATCCTAAAAGTTATGGGCTTGTACACGCTGGGCTGGGATATACTTTGCTCGAGTTTATTATTTTTATTATTATTATTATTATTATTATTATTATTATTACTACGCATGGCATAGCCTACTACAGTGTTCATTCATGCAGCCCCTATTTTTATTTTCAATGCAGTTTCACACATTAACAATCTTTGACACCATAATATTTGAATTAGGCCAATCGTTTGCATGTTTGTGCTGTGTATAGGTTACGTGGGTGTAAGCTGTTGCAGTTGCGCCACGTCCAAAATAGTAACACCGACTGCACTACGACATTTAAACCAGGTATTTGGCGATCAGTTGCGCAATTGCAGTGGCGCATTTTTTAGATCACTAAAATAGCAATAAGTGTCATTTGCGCCGGAACACGCCTCTGCTTTTTACCGACACGCCTCTCCAGATGCAAGTCTAGTGGCGCCTGTTTGCTGCGGGGGGAAATCAGCTTTGCGCCGGGTGCAAACTAGCAACGATAGCAACATGCGTCAGTGTAGAAAGTCAATTGCGCTAGGTGCAAGATAGGGGCCCCTAGTGTTCTATATATATCTAACGCCAGCTGCAGCGCGCGAGGCAACGTGAACGAGCCTACTGTCGGCGGTGGAAACGCGACACGTAACCGACCTGAGCAATACCGCTCCCTCCCTAC